>QRFJ01000032.1:3772678-3796857 GCA_006176705.1 Cocos nucifera | reverse complement strand
AAATCATCAAAATCGGATGCAGATAAGCTCAGATCGGGTCGGATTAAATTCTGGCCGTTGGATCGCGCTTGATCGAGGAAATCTGGCCGCAAATCGCGCTTCGGGAGTCTTGATCACCGCCGGCAGCATTCTGGACCGTCGGATCATCGCCTGGATCGAGCGCTGCCGTCCGATGGTGATCCGCGTGATGTTTGTATCTGAATAAAATTCGGAAGCAACCACAGCCGTCCGATCCTGACCGCAAACAACCACATCCGTCCGATCGCGCAATAACTGTTCCCATGGACCGCGTGGACCGGCCGCACCGCACACCGCAACCAATCAGCGCCGCTGTTGTCGGACGAAAAGACTAAATTACCCTTGTGAGCCGCGATAAATTTCTGTAGACCCTTAAGGGGTCTAGGTCCACCACGTGGCAATCTCTGATTCGCCGGAATTTGCTGAGCTGGCGGTCCACGCCTGGATCGTGGACCGGCTGATGGCTTCAACGGCTGAGTCGGCTTGATGGCTCGGCTTGGCTTGGTGGCTCGGCTTGCGGAGCCGGCTGAGCCGTTTTCTTTTTTTTTTTTATTTAATTTTTATTTATTTTATATTTTTAAAAATTCATATCTTTTCCATTTTAGCTCCGTTTTACTTGAAATTTATTTCGTTGTGATCAAAAAAATGAGCTCTTTCTATTGATAATAAAATTTTATTTTTTAATTTTTATTATTTTTTATTATTTTTTAATTAATTTTTTAATTAATAAAAATATGAATTTTTCAAAAATTATATATAAATTGATTATTAATTCTTAAAAATTAATATAAATTAATTGAATAAATTAATACTTTTATTGGTGAATTTATGATGCTTATCACACCCCCCAACTTAAGCTTTGCTCGTCCTCGAGTAAAGAAAGAATTTAGTTTTAAATACCTTTTAACTTTAGAGTTTCGAATTTTACCTAAGCAATTTTCAAAATGGCCATTGATATTCAGTAGAGCTTAAATGAGATATATCATTGGGGTATTAATACTTATCAATAGAAAAATTAAGTAAAGAACATTAAATTTTTCAGAACTTTTTCTAAATTATTCCACTTTTATCTCTGATTTGTCTAAACTTTCATATAGGCAGGTGTATTGCTACTTCCATCCTTCATTTATTAATTTTTATTTTCACATTGCCCACTTTTTGATGCGAATATCATTGCTTACTTAGGCAACGGGACCCGGTTACTCGGTGGGAAACCAATGTTTCTTTTTTTTTTTTTTTTTTTTTTTTTTTTTTTTTTTTTTTTTTTTTTTTTAACGTTGTACCACTATTGAGTGTCTTAACTCCTTAAGCTTTCTATTTGATCCATGTAGCGAGTCTTGGGCCAATGACTCCCAAACCAGTTGGCTTTAGGGCACTAGGTATAGAATACCCCTCGGGCTTACTAGCTCGAATCAAATAGGCTACGAGTTAAGACTAGCTTTACAACGAGCTTCTTTGCCCTTCCCACCTTTTGACGCGAAACTCAATGCTTGCTTAGGCAAAGAGGCCCGGTTACTCAGTGAGAAGTACTTGGAAACTATTTTATTAAAATAAATTTTTATATGAAGAAATGTATAGTTACCCTACACAAGCCTATAAAAAGTAGACTTTTCTTTGATGCTAGTAGAAATAATTAGAAATGCTCCAAGAAAAAAAAATTTTATGTTCTGGACTTAACTCTTTATTGAATTTTCTTAATACTTGATTCCTCAATATCTCACAGATTCTCTGATCTGTGTATCAATTTTCTTTTAAAAATGCTTAGTTTAATTCGATTCTTAAGCATAATCAAGTATCTAAATACTAAATACTAACTTTTTCGAGGACTTAAAATTTTAAAATTTTTATTTTTCCTCCCCCCAACTTAATCGACATTGTCCTCAATGGAGAAGAAAAAATAAAGGATGTAATAAAGAACATGGAAGAATACACCTAACTCAGTATATATATATTATATTTATTTATTTATTTATTTATTTATTTATTTTTTATTTTTTTGGTCCAGCACATGCCTTTGACAAATTTGAGCTCTCCCTCCAACTTATTCAAATTATCCTAAAAAGAAAAACTAAAAAGATAAATTAGATAAAAACTAAATATTGGGTTGCCTCCCAACAAGCGCTAAGTTTACCGTCTTCAGCCAGACACAATGTAGCTCACTATCCTGTGTCGAATATTGGATTGACAAATTCCAATGGTTTTGGATTGCCAATCTCAGAAAGTTGATTTGATTTTTAATCCCATTATTGATATATTCACTGTTAATTTTTGGGATATATTTTATGATTCCATTCTCAGACCCATGTTTATTAAGAATTACTCCTATTTGTTCTTCTAAAATGCTCATGAATGGAGTTTTAGGAGTTAAGTTTGATTCAATGGGTGCTGGAATGGTGACTAAAGGCGGTTTTAATTCTGGAGGTAAATTAATGTGATCCTGCTTAAACAACTCCATTGACATTTCATTACATGCCTTTTGATTTTTATAAGAAGAACCAGCTTCTAGGGTTGAAGGGAATAGGACATTAGGTTTATAAGTCTCGGGTAAATCATCTATTCTCTTTTCCCTTATTTCTATCTCATTTAAACTGGAACTAGCATCAGTACTAATTCCTGGCTTGGGTTCTTCTATGTGGTTAGTCTCAGTACTAACCAGTTCCTCTAAATTTTTATTTTGGCTAGCATCAGTACTAGCCTCTCTCACCTGGTCTTGGTATGGGTCCATAAGAATCCTATAGCTTTTAAGTTCAGGAATTACTTTGGTATTCTCAAATTGGAGATTCTTAGATGAAACATTAGATTGATAATTTAATCCAGGTGGTTGGTGGTCATTAGGTGGGTTGTTTGAAATTGGTAGGTTCGGTAGTTGATCTAGTTCTCTCCTCATGTTAGACTCAACTAATTATCCTATTTGAGCTTCTAGTCTGGCGATAGATTGCTGTTGAGTTAGAATTAATTGTTGAAGTTGGTTAAATCTATCATCAGCTAGATTGGTCTGTTGAGGAGGTGGGTATGAAGGCTGATTATAATATGATGGCTGGTTAAACTGACTAGGCTGACCATTATTATAGGCATAATTTTGATAATTTTGCTCAAGTGAAATTTGGGTCTGAGCCTGAGTCTGTTGGGATGTCCAAGAAAAATTAAAGTTACTCCAATCTGAATTATATGAATTTGAAAATGGGTCATTAATCAATTTGGAGTATCCTTGAGTAGCTTGAACTTGTTCTTGGATAAAATATGGAAACTGTGCAGTCATAGGATATTCACTTACATGATGGGTTGGACTAGCACAGATTGAATAATTCTCCTGATAATTAGAAGATGATGTGAATTGTGCAGGAGATTGTTGACCTAGGGTTAGGAGTTGATCTATTTTCTGAGCAAGAAGGTCAACTTTATCTAATTTTTGGACTATTAGATTCATATTAGCCATTTGATTATTATGTTTAATGTGAATCAACCATTCAATTAAGTTCAACTAAATCAGAAAAAGCGATTTCCTACCATGCATGTATTAGTGTAACCCTAATGTATGGTTTAAAAAAATTTTTAGAATATTTTTTTATTTATTTATTATTATTATTATTTTATTATATTAAAAATTAATTTTTTTTAATTATTTTTATTTATTAATTTTAATTTAATTTAATTTAATTTAATTATTAATTTTTAGTTAGTTTAATTTTTATTTTATTTTATTTTTAGAGGAGAAAGGAGAAGAAAGAAAAAAGAGTTCTAAAGAAGAGGTCCTAAGGAGTCCTAGAACTAAGAAGAAAGAGAAGAATTAGGTTTAATTAGATTTGAATGTTGGTTAGCAATCAAGTTGGTCAATCAATCCTGACTAAGGGTTATCCTAGATCTAGACAGCTCCTAACTGCCAAGGTCACCTTCAAGCCCTCCAAGTGTAGGATTAGCCAATCAACTAGCCAGGTAAGTGTAAGGTCGGTGGGAGTCCCCCCGTTGCTTGCCTTAGACACCAATTGTGCTTGGCCAGGTAAGCGAACGGAACCAATTAGAAACCACCTTCCTTCGGGCCCAATCGTCCCTGAACCACTTTCCTAGACACCAGTCAAATTGACTTATCCTAACCCGGTTCAACTCTTAGGATTCCTTATCCTATTGAGCTCGAGTTCCTAGGGTTGATGTCTAATTGATTTTAAAATTAAAGGCTTAGGTCAATGCAGGATGCTTGGTTGGTTGTTTGTGGGCTAAGGAAGGGTGATCAAATCCCCACCTTATCTTGTTTAATTGGGTTGTGCCCTTAATTTGATTTAATATGAATATGCACGAAAAAAAAAAATTCAATCAAAGGGTTTTATGCAATTTAAACTAGATGCATGCAACTAATTGTAATTCTGAAAGGCTTACAAGCCGCGACCTTGATAGGGACGCGATGCTGTCGTTAAGACACCGTGTTTATCAGTTTAATCCGACTTCTTAAAATCATTGAAAATGCGTAGATAGTAGTGAGTCGGGTCGAATCCACAGGGAAGGTAGTGTTTTTAGATTTGAAATCTTTGATTTTTTTGAAAAGAAAAAGAAAAGATTTGAAGAGTTTTGAAATCAAAAGTGAAGTCGGAAAATTAAAATAAAAATTAAAAGATGCAGGAATTTAAATTTGGTACTAAGATCTACTAGTTAGATCTTAGCATCTACTTGCAAAGCAATAATTTAAAGTGCAGAAATTAAATTACAATAAAAATAAAAAAGCAAAAAATTAAAATATAAAATTTTTATTAACTAAAATTTCAGAATTTAAATACATAAAATTTAAAAAAGAAAAGATAATAAAATAAAATAGCCTGATCTCTGATCTTGGATCGGCATTGGCAGAAAGATGGTGTAGAAGCTCGGCTCTTCTTCTCGGCACCCGTTGCTTCGAAGCAGCCTTTAACCCATAGCCTGGCTTTGCCCTGTACCAAAGCTTCACCTTGATCGGAGATGTAGATTTCTGATGGCCTGGGGTCCTTTTTATAGAGCTAGGAGGGCTGAATATTTTTTCTAAAGGCAATATGGGACTAATGCCTTTGTAATAATCAAAATACAAACAAATTCGGATGAAATTTGAATCAAAACAGCTCTGATACGACTCTGATAAATCTGATAAAATCCATCCATTCAATAGGAATCCAACGGTCCAAAAATCATCAAAATCGGATGCAGATAAGCTCAGATCGGGTCGGATTAAATTCTGGCCGTTGGATCGCGCTTGATCGAGGAAATCTGGCCGCAAATCGCGCTTCGGGAGTCTTGATCACCGCCGGCAGCATTCTGGACCGTCGGATCATCGCCTGGATCGAGCGCTGCCGTCCGATGGTGATCCGCGTGATGTTTGTATCTGAATAAAATTCGGAAGCAACCACAGCCGTCCGATCCTGACCGCAAACAACCACATCCGTCCGATCGCGCAATAACTGTTCCCATGGACCGCGTGGACCGGCCGCACCGCACACCGCAACCAATCAGCGCCGCTGTTGTCGGACGAAAAGACTAAATTACCCTTGTGAGCCGCGATAAATTTCTGTAGACCCTTAAGGGGTCTAGGTCCACCACGTGGCAATCTCTGATTCGCCGGAATTTGCTGAGCTGGCGGTCCACGCCTGGATCGTGGACCGGCTGATGGCTTCAACGGCTGAGTCGGCTTGATGGCTTGGCTTGGCTTGGTGGCTCGGCTTGCGGAGCCGGCTGAGCCGTTTTCTTTTTTTTTTATTTAATTTTTATTTATTTTATATTTTTAAAAATTCATATCTTTTTCCATTTTAGCTCCGTTTTACTTGAAATTTATTTCGTTGTGATCAAAAAAATGAGCTCTTTCTATTGATAATAAAATTTTATTTTTTAATTTTTATTATTTTTTATTATTTTTTAATTAATTTTTTAATTAATAAAAATATGAATTTTTCAAAAATTATATATAAATTGATTATTAATTCTTAAAAATTAATATAAATTAATTAATAAATTAATACTTTTATTGGTGAATTTATGATGCTTATCACACCCCCCAACTTAAGCTTTGCTCGTCCTCGAGTAAAGAAAGAATTTAGTTTTAAATACCTTTTAACTTTAGAGTTTCGAATTTTACCTAAGCAATTTTCAAAATGGCCATTGATATTCAGTAGAGCTTAAATGAGATATATCATTGGGGTATTAATACTTATCAATAGAAAAATTAAGTAAAGAACATTAAATTTTTCAGAACTTTTTCTAAATTATTCCACTTTTATCTCTGATTTGTCTAAACTTTCATATAGGCAGGTGTATTGCTACTTCCATCCTTCATTTATTAATTTTTATTTTCACATTGCCCACTTTTTGATGCGAATATCATTGCTTACTTAGGCAACGGGACCCGGTTACTCGGTGGGAAACCAATGTTTTTTTTTTTTTTTTTTTTTTTTTTTTTTTTAACGTTGTACCACTATTGAGTGTCTTAACTCCTTAAGCTTTCTATTTGATCCATGTAGCGAGTCTTGGGCCAATGACTCCCAAACCAGTTGGCTTTAGGGCACTAGGTATAGAATACCCCTCGGGCTTACTAGCTCGAATCAAATAGGCTACGAGTTAAGACTAGCTTTACAACGAGCTTCTTTGCCCTTCCCACCTTTTGACGCGAAACTCAATGCTTGCTTAGGCAAAGAGGCCCGGTTACTCAGTGAGAAGTACTTGGAAACTATTTTATTAAAATAAATTTTTATATGAAGAAACGTATAGTTACCCTACACAAGCCTATAAAAAGTAGACTTTTCTTTGATGCTAGTAGAAATAATTAGAAATGCTCCAAGAAAAAAATTTTTATGTTCTAGGACTTAACTCTTTATTGAATTTTCTTAATACTTGATTCCTCAATATCTCATAGATTCTCTGAATCTGTGCATCAATTTTCTTTTAAAAATGCTTAGTTTAATTCGATTCTTAAGCATAATCAAGTATCTAAATACTAAATACTAACTTTTTCGAGGACTTAAAATTTTAAAATTTTTATTTTTCTCTCCCCCCAACTTAATCGACATTGTCCTCAATGGAGAAGAAAAAATAAAGGATGTAATAAAGAACATGGAAGAATACACCTAACTCAGTATATATATTATTTATTTATTTATTTATTTTTTATTTTTTATTTTTTTGGTCCAGCACATGCCTTTGAAAATTTGAGCTCTCCCTCCAACTTATTCAAATTATCCTAAAAAGAAAATAAACTAAAAAGATAAATTAGATAAAAACTAAATATTGGGTTGCCTCCCAACAAGCGCTAAGTTTACCGTCTTCAGCCAGACACAATGTAGCTCACTATCCTGTGTCGAATATTGGATTGACAAATTCCAATGGTTTTGGATTGCCAATCTCAGAAAGTTGATGTTGATTTTTAATCCCATTATTGATATATTCACTGTTAATTTTTGGGATATATTTTATGATTCCATTCTCAGACCCATGTTTATTAAGAATTACTCCTATTTGTTCTTCTAAAATGCTCATGAATGGAGTTTTAGGAGTTAAGTTTGATTCAATGGGTGCTGGAATGGTGACTAAAGGCGGTTTTAATTCTGGAGGTAAATTAATGTGATCCTGCTTAAACAACTCCATTGACATTTCATTACATGCCTTTTGATTTTTATAAGAAGAACCAGCTTCTAGGGTTGAAGGGAATAGGACATTAGGTTTATAAGTCTCGGGTAAATCATCTATTCTCTTTTCCCTTATTTCTATCTCATTTAAACTGGAACTAGCATCAGTACTAATTCCTGGCTTGGGTTCTTCTATGTGGTTAGTCTCAGTACTAACCAGTTCCTCTAAATTTTTATTTTGGCTAGCATCAGTACTAGCCTCTCTCACCTGGTCTTGGTATGGGTCCATAAGAATCCTATAGCTTTTAAGTTCAGGAATTACTTTGGTATTCTCAAATTGGAGATTCTTAGATGAAACATTAGATTGATAATTTAATCCAGGTGGTTGGTGGTCATTAGGTGGGTTGTTTGAAATTGGTAGGTTCGGTAGTTGATCTAGTTCTCTCCTCATGTTAGACTCAACTAATTATCCTATTTGAGCTTCTAGTCTGGCGATAGATTGCTGTTGAGTTAGAATTAATTGTTGAAGTTGGTTAAATCTATCATCAGCTAGATTGGTCTGTTGAGGAGGTGGGTATGAAGGCTGATTATAATATGATGGCTGGTTAAACTGACTAGGCTGACCATTATTATAGGCATAATTTTGATAATTTTGCTCAAGTGAAATTTGGGTCTGAGCCTGAGTCTGTTGGGATGTCCAAGAAAAATTAAAGTTACTCCAATCTGAATTATATGAATTTGAAAATGGGTCATTAATCAATTTGGAGTATCCTTGAGTAGCTTGAACTTGTTCTTGGATAAAATATGGAAACTGTGCAGTCATAGGATATTCACTTACATGATGGGTTGGACTAGCACAGATTGAATAACTTCTCCTGATAATTAGAAGATGATGTGAATGAGGAGATTGTTGACCTAGGGTTAGGAGTTGATCTATTTTCTGATCAAGAAGGTCAACTTTATCTAATTTTTGGACTATTAGATTCATATTAGCCATTTGATTATTATGTTTAATGTGAATCAACCATTCAATTAAGTTCAACTAAATCAGAAAAAGCGATTTCCTACCATGCATGTATTAGTGTAACCCTAATGTATGGTTTAAAAAAATTTTTAGAATATTTTTTTATTTATTATTATTATTATTATTTTATTATATTAAAAATTAATTTTTTTTAATTATTTTTATTTATTAATTTTAATTTAATTTAATTTAATTTAATTATTAATTTTTAGTTAGTTTAATTTTTATTTTATTTTATTTTTAGAGGAGAAAGGAGAAGAAAGAAAAAAGAGTTCTAAAGAAGAGGTCCTAAGGAGTCCTAGAACTAAGAAGAAAGAGAAGAATTAGGTTTAATTAGATTTGAATGTTGGTTAGCAATCAAGTTGGTCAATCAATCCTGACTAAGGGTTATCCTAGATCTAGACAGCTCCTAACTGCCAAGGTCACCTTCAAGCCCTCCAAGTGTAGGATTAGCCAATCAACTAGCCAGGTAAGTGTAAGGTCGGTGGGAGTCCCCCCGTTGCTTGCCTTAGACACCAATTGTGCTTGGCCAGGTAAGCGAACGGAACCAATTAGAAACCACCTTCCTTCGGGCCCAATCGTCCCTGAACCACTTTCCTAGACACCAGTCAAATTGACTTATCCTAACCCGGTTCAACTCTTAGGATTCCTTGTCCTATTGAGCTCGAGTTCCTAGGGTTGATGTCTAATTGATTTTAAAATTAAAGGCTTAGGTCAATGCAGGATGCTTGGTTGGTTGTTTGTGGGCTAAGGAAGGGTGATCAAATCCCCACCTTATCTTGTTTAATTGGGTTGTGCCCTTAATTTGATTTAATATGAATATGCACGAAAAAAAAAAAATTTCAATCAAAGGGTTCTTATGCAATTTAAACTAGATGCATGCAACTAATTGTAATTCTGAAAGGCTTACCTTGCCTCCAGCAATCACCAAAAAAAAAAAAATAAAAATAAAAATAAAACTAATATGATGCATGCTCTAAACAGTTAGGGTTTCTAATCTTATCATGAGGCTTTTAATTAGGTTTAAATGAATATTTTTTTTTAATTAAAATTAATTTAAAAAAATAAATAAATAAATAAAAAGAAAAGAGGACTAGGGTTAGGATTGATCTCACCAAAATTCTGATGCTTTCTTCATTTTCTCTTTTTTTTTCTACAAAATAAATAAAAAAAATTAGTAAGCAATATTAAAAAAAAATATAATTAATTTACAAAAAAATAAATCAAAGAAATCAAAAAAAAAAAAATAGCATCTATTCCTTCCCCGGCAACGGCGCCAAAAACTTGATAGGGACGCGATGTTGTCGTTAAGACACCGTGTTTATCAGTTTAATCCGACTTCTTAAAATCATTAAAAATGCGTAGATAGTAGTGAGTCGGGTCGAATCCACAGGGAAGGTAGTGTTTTTAGATTTGAAATCTTTGATTTTTTTGAAAAGAAAAAGAAAAGATTTGAAGAGTTTTGAAATCAAAAGTGAAGTCGGAAAATTAAAATAAAAATTAAAAGATGCAGGAATTTAAATTTGGTACTAAGATCTACTAGTTAGATCTTAGCATCTACTTGCAAAGCAATAATTTAAAGTGCAGAAATTAAATTACAATAAAAATAAAAAAGCAAAAAATTAAAATATAAAATTTTTATTAACTAAAATTTCAGAATTTAAATACATAAAATTTAAAAAGAAAAGATAATAAAATAAAATAGCCTGATCTCTGATCTTGGATCGGCATTGGCAGAAAGATGGTGTAGAAGCTCGGCTCTTCTTCTCGGCACCCGTTGCTTCGAAGCAGCCTTTAACCCATAGCCTGGCTTTGCCCTGTACCAAAGCTTCACCTTGATCGGAGATGTAGATTTCTGATGGCCTGGGGTCCTTTTTATAGAGCTAGGAGGGCTGAATATTTTTTCTAAAGGCAATATGGGACTAATGCCTTTGTAATAATCAAAATACAAAAAATTTGGATAAAATTTGAATCAAAATAGCTCTGATATGACTCTGATAAATCTGATAAAATCCAGCCGTTCAATAGGAATCCAACGGTCCAAAAATCATCAAAATCGGATGCAGATAAGCTCAGATCGGGTCGGATTAAATTCTGGCCGTTGGATCGCGCTTGATCGAGGAAATCTGGCCGCAAATCGCGCTTCGGGAGTCTTGATCACCGCCGGCAGCATTCTGGACCGTCGGATCATCGCCTGGATCGAGCGCTGCCATCCGATGGTGATCCGCGTGATGTTTGTATCTGAATAAAATTCGGAAGCAACCACAGCCGTCCGATCCTGACCGCAAACAACCACATCCGTCCGATCGCGCAATAACTGTTCCCATGGACCGCGTGGACCGGCCGCACCGCACACCGCAACCAATCAGCGCCGCTGTTGTCGGACGAAAAGACTAAATTACCCTTGTGAGCCGCGATAAATTTCTGTAGACCCTTAAGGGGTCTAGGTCCACCACGTGGCAATCTCTGATTCGCCGGAATTTTGCTGAGCTGGCGGTCCACGCCTGGATCGTGGACCGGCTGATGGCTTCAACGGCTGAGTCGGCTTTGATGGCTTGGCTTGGCTTGGTGGCTCGGCTTGCGGAGCCGGCTGAGCCGTTTTCTTTTTTTATTTAATTTTTATTTATTTTATATTTTTAAAAATTCATATCTTTTTCCATTTTAGCTCCGTTTTACTTGAAATTTATTTCGTTGTGATCAAAAAAATGAGCTCTTTCTATTGATAATAAAATTTTATTTTTTAATTTTTATTATTTTTTATTATTTTTTAATTAATTTTTTAATTAATAAAAATATGAATTTTTCAAAAATTATATATAAATTGATTATTAATTCTTAAAAATTAATATAAATTAATTAATAAATTAATACTTTTATTGGTGAATTTATGATGCTTATCAGACACTAAATACATAGTGAATAAATAACCATTTATTAATAGCAAATTAATTTCCCTGAAGTATAAGTTCACAATTGTTTGGGCACCTAACTCTCTTGTCCTAGCGTATAAGTCTAAGTCCATCTTCTCAAGATGGACTTCGATTTTTTGTTGTTCCAACGGATTTATAAGTGGGTCTGCCGTATTGTCTGCAGAATTGACTCTCTTGATCTCGATGTAACCCTTCTCGAGGTAATCGTGGATGAGGTGGTATCGCCGCTCAATGTGCTTGGATTTTTGGTGAGACCTCGACTCCTTAGCAAGGGCTATGGCGCCATTATTGTCGCAGTATAGAGGAATGGCATCTGATGGCATTACTTTAATTTCTGCAGCAAACTTCTTATACCAGAATGCTTCCTTCGCAGCCTCTGATGCAGCGATATATTCTGCTTCCATGGTGGAATCTGCTATCATGGTTTGCTTGGAAACTCTTCCAGCTGACAGCACCACCATTGCACACAAACAGACTCCCAGATGTCGACTTTCGATCATCTACATCGGACATGAAATTTGAGTCTGTGTATCCCTGGACTTGGAGTTCTCCGTTACCAAAGACCAACATCATATCCTTAGTTCTTCTTAAGTACTTAAGGATACATTTCACAGAAGTCCAGTGTTCTTCACCTGGATTTGACTGATATCTGCTTGTGACACTCACAGCATGGGCTATATCAGGTCGTGTACATAGCATGGCATACATGAGGCTCCCTATTGCAGAAGCATAAGGAATCTTGCTCATGTGTTCTATTTCCTCAAGTGTGCTAGGGCACATCTTCTTGGAAAGATGAATACCATGTCTGAAGGATATTGTTGGAGATAAATCCCACTCCTGTTGAAGTCCAGTTCGATGCACAGCCTAACGAAATCGGTAGCCACGGAAGAGCTCCGACGAACGGGCCTTAGCGGTCGAGCCTTAGCTGAACTCCTTCAGTCGATCGAACTCCTCAGCGGTCGAGCTCCTTCCAAACTCCCTAGCAATCGAGCCTTAGCCGCATTTCTCCAACCAGATGCCTACGAGAGCCAAACTCCCTCCACACTCCTTCCATCGAACTCCTATAGGAGCCGAACTCCTTCCGAGCTTTCCTTCAACCAAACTCCTCTATGAGCCCAAACTCCTCTAGACGAACTGTCACCATCAGTCTACCATAGGTGATGAGATTGGATGACATAGCCACCACTATTGGTGACACCACTCTCTCCGTAACCAGCTCCATGCGGCCCATGACCTATCAGTATGGCTATCACTATCCATCGGACGATGCCTTCCTCTCCGTACCGAACTCCATACGACCCTCGAGCGGCCCACCAGCAAGCGGTATGGCCATCACCATCATTCAAGCTCCGCTTATAAAAATGATCCTCTAGATATGCTAACTCTGATCTCTAATCTCTACGCTTTAAACTCTAAGCTCTGCAGAACTCATTTCCGAGCACTCCATTCCTATTGGCCAGAGCTGACTTGATCATCGGAGGGTTCCATCGGAGCCACCTCCCACTGGCTTCGGATGGAACTTTATTTTGCAGATCCTCGACGGCGATCTCATCCACCTCCACTCTAGCTGATTCTGACGATGATCAGATTTTGCGTCAATAGATTGGCGCTAGAAGGAGGGCATTAACCTCCGAGGTTCCCTTATTGTTAAAGGAGTGCTCGATGATGATTTCTCTCTTTCCTCTCTGGAGATCTCTCTTCTTCCTCTTCAGAGTTCTTTTCTAAGAAAAAATGCCTCCCAAGAGAGCTTCGACTCGGTGATCGATGGCCTCCGCAGCCCGATCCCGTCTAGATCCATCTACTCCTACTTTAGCCCCAGCAGCTCAGATTCCACCTGTACCCATGGTAGATGTGGAGCAGTTCAACTGACTTGTCCAGCAGGTCCGCAGCCTCATCGAGGTGATGTAGGCCATACAATAGCCTCCGATGGTGATTCCATCAGAAAACCCACCATCGGAATGTCGAGAACCGGTCCTAAGGAAGAGTACCTAGGCCAACATATCCGTCGCCCTTGAGAAGAGAAAACAGAGAGCCGAGGATCTACGTTCGGATCATGGTTCTTCTTTGGGGGGAGACCTTCCCCATTTGTAGCTGAAAGCCCCCCAAAATCTACAACCGAGAAGACGCCCTCGATCACAGACTATGGGAGATGGTTCGGTGAATTGAAGAGCTCGGCCACGTCGCCCCGGCTTATCATGCCGACGTCCACACCGATCCTCCTTTCTTCCTCTAAATTATGTAAGAGCTCATTCCGTCGAACTTCGAGCTTCCTCAATTCGAAAGCTATGATGGAACTTCTGATCTAGTTGATCATCAAGAGGCCTTCCGAACCATGATGCTACTCTACGGTGCTTCAGATGCCATACTATGCCGAGCCTTTCCGTCTATCTTAAAGGGAGCAGCGAAAAACTGATATTCGATGTTAAAGTCGGGTACGATCTTTTCTTTAGATCAGATGAGCCGTTAGTTCGTGGCTCACTTCATCAGTGGCCGACGTCCGTGCCGAGGTTCGAATTTCCTAATGAACGTCAAGCAAAAGCAGAGAAAATCCATCCAGGCTTATGTCATCCGATTTAATGCCACGATATTGGAGGTCCGAAACCTGGATCAGTCTATTACGATGGCCACACTCAAGAGCGGCCTTCGGAAGAATGACTTGCTGCTCTTCCTGAAAAAAAAGTATCCCAGAAACTTTGCCGATCTGCTGGTTCAGGGCGAGGGATATGCCCGTGATGCATGCTAATTTATAGCTATGGCAAGAGCACCAGTCGATTAAGTAATAAAGTAAATGAGTAGAATATCATCCCTAGAGGATTGGAAAATAAGTACTGAAAAGCTCTTTCCTATGCTTTATTTAGAAGATCGATTTATGAGAATAAAAAATTAAAGAACAAAAATAAAGAAATAATTAAAAATTTTTAATTAAATAGAGAGAGTGTAAATTATTAGGGTTTTAAACTCAAGAGCAATGGATTACTAAGGCAATTGATTTACCAACTCAGTCAATACAATATTTAGATTTTTAGATTAATTTTATTTCATGTGACGGTGGAGTCTCCTAATTTATTCACTACCCTTTGGTCCAGGCATAGCAAAACTATCAATATTTATTAATTATCCTTTGGTCCAGGTGTAATTTAAATAAATATTAATGCATTAAGTTTTGTGAAACCCTCTAATTAAAATACGCTGCGTCCAAAGCGCACTAAAATTTCCGCATGCATATGAATTCTAATTTGATTCATAATACAAGGTATATAATCAAGAAGCATTAACATAGATGTACTTGGTCCGTAACATCTATGTTCATCAGATCAATTAGAAGATGGCCAGTAATCTAAAAGCATTAAGATCAGATTTATATACTCCTCATGAATAAAATTTAAAAATAAATCACACTGAATATTGCATCAAAAGAGTGGCTACACCTTAGCCTTAGTAAAAAAAATTTAGTTCATGATAACAAGTTCAAAAATAGCAAATAAAATAAAAAGCATAGAGAAATTAGACTGTTTGATTGCTGAAATTGATTGTCTGCTTGCTCTTGATGTGGAGAACTTGGTGAAGAAGAAGAGGCTCCTTGATCGATGTCTTGATTGTCGAAAGAAATCAAAAAAAATCTTTTTTATTTCTCACAAATCACTCTTCTCTTTCTATCTCTCTCTCTCTCTCTTTCTCTCTCTCTCTTTTTCTCCCTCTCTCTCTCTTTCTCTCCCTTCTCTCTCTCTATCTCTCTCTGATTTTTTTTTTCACGACAACAGTAGGTTTTTTATAGATAAAGAGTTTGATTTTTCCCCCAAAATCCATCAAAAATTAGGTTTAAGACTCCCAAAACAACTCAAATTAAGATCTGGATAATTCTGCCCGTTAGATGTTGATCAAACGGTCCAAAAACCACTCAAAAATCTCTTAAAATAACCCAGATCAAGTCGGATTTAATGCCAGCCGTTGGATCAACCATTGGATTGAATCTGGGCCGTCCGATCATGTAGAAAGAAGGCTTCTGATCTTTAGTTTAACTTCGGGATGAATCTCAGCCGTTGGATCTCGATCGGGAGCTGCGGATGCCGTCCATCAGCGCCTTCGTTTCGACCGTCCGATCGAAGTTTCAGTGAAAACCGCCCGTTGGATCAGCCAAAATTTCCAAATTGCCCTCCGTGGACCATGCACGAGCCCGGTGTTGCATGGACCGCCGCATTCTTCAGCCAATCAGAGCGCACCTCTTGCTGTGAAATTTCCGAAATATCCTTCAGATGGTCCATCATGCGCCACGAAAAATGCTGACGTCATCCTGACATCAACGTTGCATCGATGGTTTTTTTTTTTTTTAAATTCAATTCTGAGCTCGTTTGAAGTCCGTTTTGTCTGAAATTTATTTCATCTGAACCAAAAAAATAAGATCTTCACATTGGTGGCCTTCTTTCCTGCATAAGATTAATAAAAATATCAATTTCTAAAGAAATAGATTAATTTATTTTATAATTTAATACTTTTATTAGTATATTTTTATCACTTATCACACCCCCCAACTTAGTCATTGCTAGTCCCTTAGCAATGTTTTATTTAATACCATGTTTCAATAAGATTATCCATCACAAAGATAAAATCTAGGATTAAAGGTCAAAAAGTTTAGAAAATACTGCTAACTAAGCATTGAGCTTCAGAAGCAAATTTTTCAGTCAATACAATTAAAAACTTTCTTAGAGTACATCAAAGATCTATAGCACTTGTGTTCGTGATGACTAACTTTAGCATTTCAGTATTAAATTAAAAGAACAAAAGTATCCTCTCTTATCACCTATTTTGGTCAATTTTCTATACATTCTCAATTTTATACTCATGAATTAAGGTAGCTTTCACACTGCCTTTTCTTTTTTTTTTTTTTTTTTTTTTTACTGTGCTGAGCATCCTGGCCTTTCCTTCACCATTTTACGTGAATTTTCACACTTGACCTAGGTGCAGAGACCCAGTTACTAGGCTTTGGGCAATCCACATATACTCTATCTTTTGCACTTTATTTATAGGCAGGTAGCTCTTTCCTTAAATTCAAGTTTCTTTGATTAGAATGTATATTAATTATCAATTTTCAGTGATAATTGAATCCTCAGTTGGCCTTATAATCAATACCTACTTTGCCTTGTTAGTGTGCATGTGCAATTAGAAGTGCTAATAATCTTTTAATGACCTAAGTAGGCTGCTAAAAGTTGACCAACTAATCTACTTCTTTAACTCATTACATTCATTAGCAAATAATTCTATCTTTTATCACTTATCCAGTTTATCTTGCTCAAGATTTTCTTCTTGACACATGATTTTTTTTTTTTTAACTTATTCTACATTGTCTTAAAGGAGAAAGAAAAATAAAGGGTGCAATAAAGGATAGGAAGGAATACACCTGATTTGGTTCAGTCTGGTTCTTTGGAGCTTTGAAATTTTGCTTGAGCTCTCATTGATTTTTCTGCAAAATTGAAAATACACACCAGAGCAGTAAAAGAGCAACAATAAATTACTGAAAAATAAAAGAAAAGAAAAATGATCAAAACTAAAAAGAAAAGAAACAACCTATCTAGTAGTTCTGATTTATAGTCTTCAGCTTGACTTTCTTTGAGTTCTAAAGTGGATCAATCTGGTGCCACTTCAATTGGAATACTTTCATGTTTGATCGAATCCTCTTTCAATTTGACATTGCTCGCTTTTATAGTCTCAAACCTATTTTCTACAGAATTCTCATATAATGGATTGTCAATAATATCAATTAGAAAATAAGTTTGATTATCATCAATTTGTTTAGTATCTTTGAAAACATTAAAAGTAACTTGTTCGTCTTGGACTCTAAGAATTAATTTTTCTTGTTGAACATCTATTAAAGCTCCTCCAGTAGCTAAAAAGGGTCTCCCTAAAATAAGGGGTACATCATAATCTTCTTTCATATCAAGAACAATAAAATCAACAGGAAAAATAAACTTGTTTACCTTTACCAAGACATCCTCCACTATACCTCTTGGATATTTGATGGATCTGTCGGCTAATTGAAGAGTAATAGTGGTAGGCTTTGGTTCTCCTAGACCCAGCTTCCTGAAAATAGAAAAAGGCATGAGATTAATGCTTGCTCCTAAATCACATAAAACTTTATCAAAACTACAATCACCAATAATGCAGGGGATAGTAAAACTCCCTGGATCTTTTAACTTCTGTGGTAATTTATTTTGAAGTATTGCTGAGCATTCTTCATTCAAATTTATTCTCTCATGCTCCTTCAGCTTTTTCTTATTTGTTAAGATTTCTTTGAGAAACTTGGCATACCTGGGCATTTGAGTAATAGCATCTACAAAAGGAATATTAATATGTAAATTCTTTAGAAATTTTGAAAAAGTTAGAAAATTCCTTATCTGGATGCTGTATTTGTCTCTCTGGGAATGGTAGTGGCGGCACGTAGGGCTTCACATTTGGATCAGCAAATCGTATACCTGGAGACCATCCATCTGCTGGTTGTTTTGGTGACTGACGAATTTTAGTTGATGGTTCCTTATTTGTAGTTGGCTCTTCAGTCTCATTCTTCTGATGTGGCTCCTCCAGCTTTGTACCACTTCTTAGGGTGATAGCATTGACTTGCTCCCTTGGATTTGTCTCCGTATTGCTTGGCAAGGATCCTTGAGGTCTCTCGGAGATTATCTTAGCCATTTGACCTATTTGCATCTCCAAGTTTCGAATTGCTGCTGTTTGGTCCTGCCTAAGTTTGGCTTCCAAATTTTTTATAGTTGCTTCTTGGTTTTGCATAAATTTGACCATCAGCTCTTCCATGTTGGACTTCTTTTCAGGTACTTGGAATCCCGGGGGTGGCTGTTGTGCTGCATTTTGATTGCTCCATGAGAAATTTGGGTGCTGCCTCCACCCTTGATTGTATGTGTTGGAGTAGGGATTGTTTTGTTGCGGCCTGAAAAAAATTACCAATATAATTAGCTGTATCAGTTGTTTTAGCAAAAGGATTACCTGTCTGGCAATTGCTCGTATCGTGTCCTCCTCCACACAGGTCACAAGTAATGCTCTGAACATGCATAGCTGTTCCCTTTAAGTTGTTGACTTCGGCTCTAAGGGCTGCAATTTCAGCTAGTAAGGTTGGCACGCAATCTACTCCCTGCACAGCTGCTAGTCTTTTTGGCATCATGCGTTCTGTCTGCCATTGATAGCTATTTGATGCCATCTCATCGATCAGATCGAAAGCTTCTTCCTCCATTTTTTGATTAATGGTTCCTCCTGCTGCTGCATCAATCATAGAACGATTAGTAGGAGATAAACCATTATAGAAAGTTTGTACCTGAAGCCATACGGATAGTTGATGATGTGGACATCTCCTCAGTAATTCCTTGAAATGCTCCCAAGCCTCATATAGTGTCTCCATGTCCATCTGCATAAAAGAAGTGATATCGTTGCGCATCTTAGCAGTCTTGGAAGGTGGAAAGTACTTGGCTAAGAATTTTTGGGCTAGGACATCCCAAGTTGTGATAGAACCTACAGGAAGAGAATGAAGCCAACTCTTAGCTTTGTCCCATAAAGAGAAAGGAAATAACCTTAATCTAATAGCATCATCCGACACCCCATTAATTTTAAAAGTATCACAAAGTTCAAGAAAATTAGAAATATGGGCATTCGGATCATCATGCATGTGTCCACTGAATTGGACAGTTGATTGAATCATCTGGATCATCGTCGATTTTATTTCGAAGTTGTTTGCTCGTACAGGCGGTCTCCTGATGCTCGAAGCTGCATCGGCTATAGATGGTGTGATATAATCATTTAATGAATGATGTACTGGTCGAATAGCTTCATGCTGTCCTTCAGTCGCCATATCCAATCCTAGATTGATGTCGTTAGGATCTTCAGCTGCCATGTTTCTCTCTTGTTGTAGTCTTCTAATGGTCCTTTCAATTTCTGGATCTAAAGGTAGTAAGTTACTATGTCCAGTACGTGTCATGCACTAAATTTTTTTTTTAAATAATAAAAATTAAAAATAAATTTTTAAAGTAAAGCTAGGATCAAAATTTTAATATTATTTTAGACACAATCCCCGGCAACGACGCCAAAAACTTGATGCATGCTAATTTATAGCTATGGCAAGTGCACCAGTCGATCAAGTAATAAAGTGAATGAGTAGAGTATCGTCCCTAGAGGATTGGAAAAATAAGTACTGAAAAGCTCTTTCCTATGCTTTATTTAGAAGATCGATTTATGAGAATAAAAAATTAAAGAACAAAAATAAAAAAATAATTAAAAGTTTTTAATTAAATAGAGAGAGTGTAAATTATTAGGGTTTTAAACTCAAGAGCAATGGATTACTAAGGCAATCGGTTCACCAACTCAGTCAATACAATATTCAGATTTTTAGATTAATTTTATTTCATGTGACGGTGGAGTCTCCTAATTTATTCACTACCTTTGGTCCAGGCATAGCAAAACTATTAGTTTTAGGTGTAATTTAAATAAATATTAATGCATTAGGTTTTGTGAAACCCTCTAATTAAAATATGCTGCATCCAAAGCGCACTAAAATTTCTGCATGCATATGAATTCTAATTTGATTCATAATACAAGGTATATAATCAAGAAGCATTAACATAGATGTACTTGGTCCGTAACATCTATGTTCATCAGATCAATTAGAAGATGGCCAGTAATCTAAAAGCATTAAGATCAGATTTATATACTCCTCATGAATAAAATTTAAAAATAAATCACACTGAATATTGCATCAAAAGAGTGGCTACACCTTAGCCTTAGTAAAAGAAAATTTAGTTCATGATAACAAGTTCAAAAATAGCAAATAAAATAAAAAGCATAGAGAAATTAGACTGTTTGATTGCTGAAATTGATTGTCTGCTGCTCTTGATGTGGAGAACTTGGCGAAGATGAAGAGGCTCCTTGATCGATGTCTTGATTATCGAAAGAAATCAAAAAAAATCCTATTTTATTTCTCATAAATTACTTTTCTCTTTCTACCTCTCTCCTCTCTCTTTCTCTCTCTCTCTTTTTCTCCCTATCTCTCTTTCTCCCCATCTCTCTCTCTCTCTGTCTCTCTCTGATTTTTTTTTTCACGACAACCATAGGTTTTTATAGATAAAAAGTTTGATTTTCCCTCAAAATCCATCAAAAACTAGGTATAAGACTTCCAAAACAACTCAAATTAAGATCTGGATAATTCTGGCCGTTAGATGTTGATCAAACGGTCCAAAAACCACTCAAAAATCCCTTAAAATAATCTAGATCAAGTCGGATTTAATGCCAGCCATTGGATCAACCTTTAGATTTAATCTGGGCCATCCGATCGCGTAGAAAGAAGGCTTCTGATCTATAGTTTAACTTCAGGATGAATATCAGCCGTTGGATCTCGATCGGGAGCTATGGATGCCATCCATCAGCACCTTCATTTCGGCCGTCCGATCGAGTTTCAGTGAATGCCGCCTGTTGGATCAGCAAAAATTCCTAAATTGCCCTCCGTGGACCATGTGCGAACCCGATGTTGTGTGGACCGCTGCATTCTTCAGTCAATCAGAGCGCGCCTCTTGCTATGAAATTTTTGAAATATCCTTCAGATGGTCCATCGTGCGCTGCAAAAAATGCTGACGTCATCCTGACATCAGCGTTGTGTCGACGATTTTTTTTTTTGAAATTTAATTCTGGACTCGTTTGAAGTCCGTTTTGCCTGAAATTTATTTCATCTGAATCAGAAAAATAAGATCTTTACATTGATGGCTTTCTTTCCTACACAAGATTAATAAAAGTATCAATTTCTAAAGAAATAGATTAATTTATTTTATAATTTAATACTTTTATTAGTATATTTTTATCACTTATCAGTCCGTGCGGAAGAAGCTTTCAAGTTGAAGGATGAAGAAGCCTTAAGAGAGAAGCGAGCAGACGAGTATAACAGACCTACCATCGATGGAGAGCCGAGTGAAGTTCGGTCGCGCTCACGGACTCCCTCCAAGCATAGGCGAGCCCGAACTCCTCGAGCTCGCCACCAAGGAAGCCCCAATAGAAGGGTGCAAAGAAGTCCTTCTCTCGAAAGGTTCCATGACTACGCCCCCCTCAACACTCCTCGAACTCAAATTCTCATGAAAGTTAAGAATCAGCTATCAAAACCAGAAGAATTACGATCTTTCCCAAACAAATACGATCGAAGCAGGTACTGCCTCTACCATGGCGACCACGGTCATGACATTGAGGAATGCATTCAACTCCAAGACGAAATTGAGGAGCTCGTCAAAAAGGGTGGCTGGATAAATTCCTCCGATGCTAGCCTAAAGTAGGAGAAGATCGGCCAAGGATCCTGCCATAGCCAAAAATGGCAAGGAGCTCGGCCGCATGAAAGGAGGTCGGCCGCCTCACGGTATCATCAACATCACCCCTGGGAGGAGCTTGGTACTTCGGCGATTCGTCATCTTCCGACGTCAAAGCCAAAAGAAGCTTGCTCCAAATTGAGTAAGCCAGCATGAGATAGAGGAGGTCGTCCGACCTGGGACTTACTGTCCGAGAAAATCTAGAGAAACAACGCCCCCACAACCCTGAAACGGAGATGTGCTGCGAGTAACTTCCCCTCAATAAAATTCTTCCCTTTCAATAATATTGTTTCTGGGTGCAAAAACTATGTGATGATAGGAAAGAAGCAGTCAATAGTTTTCATGTTAGGAATAGGAGGAGAACCTCGTCCTAACACGAGCAGATCAAAGACCGTCAACCTTAGCTAGAGATAAGATCCCTTCCGAGTGATCGAGTCAACCTCGGCCAGAGATAAGATCTCTTCCGAGCGATCGTGACAACCTCGGCTAGAGATAAGATCTCTTAATAAAAATTAAATAAAAAAAAAACGGCTCAGCCGGCTCCGTAAGCCGAGCGCCAGCCAAGCCAAGCCATCAAGCTGACTCAGCCGTTGAAGCCATCACGGCACGATCTAGGCGTGGACCGCCAGCTCAGCAATTCCGGCGAATCAGAGATTGCACGTGTGGACCAGACCCTTAAGGTCTACAGAATTTATTCGCGGCTCACAAGGGTAATTTAGTTCTTTTCATCTGACAACAGCGATGCTGATTGGTTGCGGTGTGCGGTGCGGCGGTCATGCGGTCCATGGGAACGTTATTGCGCGATCGGACGGATGTGGTTGTTTGCGGTCAGGATCGGACGGCTGTGGTTGCTTCCAAATTTTATTCAGACACAAACATCATGCGGATCACCATCGATGCAGTGCTTCGATCAGGCAATGATCCGCGGTCCAGAATGCTGCCGGCGGTGATCAAGACTCCCGAAGCGCGATTTGCGGCCAGATTTCTTCGATCAAGCACGATCCATGGCCAGAATTTAATTGACCCGATCTGAGCTTATTTGCATCCGATTTTGTGATTTTTTGAACCATTGGTTCCTGTTGAATGGCTGGATTTATCAGATTTAGCAGAGTCGTATCAGAGCTATTTTGATTCAAATTTATCAATTTCTTTGTATTTTTACGATTACAAAGGCTATTAGTCCCATTATTGCCTTTAGAAAAAATATCCAGCCCTCCTAGCTCTATAAAAAAGGATCCCAGGCCATCAAAATTGATATCTCGATCAAGGTGAAGCTTTGTACAGGGCGAAGCCAGGCTATGGGTTAAAGGCTGCTTCGAAGCAACGGGTGGCCGAGAAGAAGAGCGAGCTTCTACACCATCTTTCTGCCAATGCCGATCCAAGATCAGAGATCAGGCTATTTTATTTTATTTTTTTTTCTTTTTAAATTTTATGTATTTAAATTCTAAAATTTTAGTTAATAAAAATTTTATTTTTACATTTTAATTTCTTGCATTTTATTGCAATTTAATTTCTGCACTTTAAATTATTGCTTTGTAAGTAGATGCTAAGATCTAACTAGTAGATCTTAGTACCAAATTTAAATTCTTGCACCTTTTAATTTTTATTTTTTTATTTTTCGACTTCACTTTTGATTCTAAAAATCCTTTTCTTCTTTTCTTTTATAAAATCAAAGATTTCAAATCTAGAAATACTACCTTCCCTGTGGATTCGACCCGACTCACCGCTATTTACGTATTTTTAATTATTTTAAGAAGTTGGATTAAACTGATAAACACGGTGTCTTAACGACAGCACCGCGTCCCTATCACCGAGGTTGCCGCAGACCCTCGGAGGAGATCTCATCTCCTGTGGCTGAGGTTGATGGAGATCCTATCCCCTATGGACTTTGGAGCTCAGGTTTAGACTTTGCTCGTGTTAGGACGATGTTCTCCTCCTGTTCCTAATGGGTTGTGGGGGCAAATAAGGGCCATTGTTAGGACCTTTCCCCCCATCTCATCTATGATGAACGAGGCCTTCGACTTTGCTCGCATTAGGAGGAGGTTCTCCTCCTGTTCCTATTCCTAATGGACTGTGGACGAGGTTCTTCGAAGCTCGGAAGAGATCTTATCTCTGGCTGAGGTTGTCACGATCGCTCGGGAGAGATCTTATCTCTGGTTGAGATTGCCACGGTCGCTCGAGAGAGATCTTATCTCTAGCCGAGGTTGACTCGGTCACTCGGGAGAGATCTTATCCTTAGCCGAGATTGTCATGGTCGTTCGGAGAGATCTTATCTCTAGCCGAGGTTGACTCGTTCATTGAT
>QRFJ01000032.1:3540110-3772653 GCA_006176705.1 Cocos nucifera | reverse complement strand
TATTTTATATTTTTAAAAATTCATATCTTTTCCATTTTAGCTCCGTTTTACTTGAAATTTATTTCGTTGTGATCAAAAAAATGAGCTCTTTCTATTGATAATAAAATTTTATTTTTTAATTTTTATTATTTTTTATTATTTTTTAATTAATTTTTTAATTAATAAAAATATGAATTTTTCAAAAATTATATATAAATTGATTAATTAAAAATTCTTAAAAATTAATTAATAAATTAATACTTTTATTAATGAATTTATGATGTTTATCACACCCCCCAACTTAAGCTTTGCTCGTCCTCGAGTAAAGAAAGAATTTAGTTTTAAATACCTTTTAACTTTAGAGTTTCGAATTTTACCTAAGCAATTTTCAAAATGGCCATTGATATTCAGTAGAGCTTAAATGAGATATATCATTGGGGTATTAATACTTATCAATAGAAAAATTAAGTAAAGAACATTAAATTTTTCAGAACTTTTTCTAAATTATTCCACTTTTATCTCTGATTTGTCTAAACTTTCATATAGGCAGGTGTATTGCTACTTCCATCCTTCATTTATTAATTTTTATTTTCACATTGCCCACTTTTTGATGCGAATATCATTGCTTACTTAGGCAACGGGACCCGGTTACTCGGTGGGAAACCAATGTTTTTTTTTTTTTTTTTTTTTTTTTTTTTTTTTTAACGTTGTACCACTATTGAGTGTCTTAACTCCTTAAGCTTTCTATTTGATCCATGTAGCGAGTCTTGGGCCAATGACTCCCAAACCAGTTGGCTTTAGGGCACTAGGTATAGAATACCCCTCGGGCTTACTAGCTCGAATCAAATAGGCTACGAGTTAAGACTAGCTTTACAACGAGCTTCTTTGCCCTTCCCACCTTTTGACGCGAAACTCAATGCTTGCTTAGGCAAAGAGGCCCGGTTACTCAGTGAGAAGTACTTGGAAACTATTTTATTAAAATAAATTTTTATATGAAGAAACGTATAGTTACCCTACACAAGCCTATAAAAAGTAGACTTTTCTTTGATGCTAGTAGAAATAATTAGAAATGCTCCAAGAAAAAAAATTTTTATGTTCTGGACTTAACTCTTTATTGAATTTTCTTAATACTTGATTCCTCAATATCTCACAGATTCTCTGAATCTGTGTATCAATTTTCTTTTAAAAATGCTTAGTTTAATTCGATTCTTAAGCATAATCAAGTATCTAAATACTAAATACTAACTTTTTCGAGGACTTAAAATTTTAAAATTTTTATTTTTCTCTCCCCCCAACTTAATCGACATTGTCCTCAATGGAGAAGAAAAAATAAAGGATGTAATAAAGAACATGAAAGAATACACCTAACTCAGTATATATATATTATATTTATTTATTTATTTTTTTTTTTTTTTTTTTTTTTGGTCCAGCACATGCCTTTGAAAATTTGAGCTCTCCCTCCAACTTATTCAAATTATCCTAAAAAAAAATAAACTAAAAAGATAAATTAGATAAAAACTAAATATTGGGTTGCCTCCCAACAAGCGCTAAGTTTACCGTCTTCAGCCAGACACAATGTAGCTCACTATCCTGTGTCGAATATTGGATTGACAAATTCCAATGGTTTTGGATTGCCAATCTCAGAAAGTTGATGTTGATTTTTAATCCCATTATTGATATATTCACTTGTTAATTTTTGGGATATATTTTATGATTCCATTCTCAGACCCATGTTTATTAAGAATTACTCCTATTTGTTCTTCTAAAATGCTCATGAATGGAGTTTTAGGAGTTAAGTTTGATTCAATGGGTGCTGGAATGGTGACTAAAGGCGGTTTTAATTCTGGAGGTAAATTAATGTGATCCTGCTTAAACAACTCCATTGACATTTCATTACATGCCTTTTGATTTTTATAAGAAGAACCAGCTTCTAGGGTTGAAGGGAATAGGACATTAGGTTTATAAGTCTCGGGTAAATCATCTATTCTCTTTTTCCCTTATTTCTATCTCATTTAAACTGGAACTAGCATCAGTACTAATTCCTGGCTTGGGTTCTTCTATGTGGTTAGTCTCAGTACTAACCAGTTCCTCTAAATTTTTATTTTGGCTAGCATCAGTACTAGCCTCTCTCACCTGGTCTTGGTATGGGTCCATAAGAATCCTATAGCTTTTAAGTTCAGGAATTACTTTGGTATTCTCAAATTGGAGATTCTTAGATGAAACATTAGATTGATAATTTAATCCAGGTGGTTGGTGGTCATTAGGTGGGTTGTTTGAAATTGGTAGGTTCGGTAGTTGATCTAGTTCTCTCCTCATGTTAGACTCAACTAATTATCCTATTTGAGCTTCTAGTCTGGCGATAGATTGCTGTTGAGTTAGAATTAATTGTTGAAGTTGGTTAAATCTATCATCAGCTAGATTGGTCTGTTGAGGAGGTGGGTATGAAGGCTGATTATAATATGATGGCTGGTTAAACTGACTAGGCTGACCATTATTATAGGCATAATTTTGATAATTTTGCTCAAGTGAAATTTGGGTCTGAGCCTGAGTCTGTTGGGATGTCCAAGAAAAATTAAAGTTACTCCAATCTGAATTATATGAATTTGAAAATGGGTCATTAATCAATTTGGAGTATCCTTGAGTAGCTTGAACTTGTTCTTGGATAAAATATGGAAACTGTGCAGTCATAGGATATTCACTTACATGATGGGTTGGACTAGCACAGATTGAATAATTCTCCTGATAATTAGAAGATGATGTGAATTGTGCAGGAGATTGTTGACCTAGGGTTAGGAGTTGATCTATTTTCTGATCAAGAAGGTCAACTTTATCTAATTTTTGGACTATTAGATTCATATTAGCCATTTGATTATTATGTTTAATGTGAATCAACCATTCAATTAAGTTCAACTAAATCAGAAAAAGCGATTTCCTACCATGCATGTATTAGTGTAACCCTAATGTATGGTTTAAAAATTTTTAGAATATTTTTTTATTTATTATTATTATTATTATTTTATTATATTAAAAATTAATTTTTTTAATTATTTTTATTTGTTAATTTTAATTTAATTTAATTTAATTTAATTATTAATTTTTAGTTAGTTTAATTTTTATTTTATTTTATTTTTAGAGGAGAAAGGAGAAGAAAGAAAAAAGAGTTCTAAAGAAGAGGTCCTAAGGAGTCCTAGAACTAAGAAGAAAGAGAAGAATTAGGTTTAATTAGGTTTGATGTTGGTTAGCAATCAAGTTGGTCAATCAATCCTGACTAAGGGTTATCCTAGATCTAGACAGCTCCTAACTGCCAAGGTCACCTTCAAGCCCTCCAAGTGTAGGATTAGCCAATCAACTAGCCAGGTAAGTGTAAGGTCGGTGGGAGTCCCCCCGTTGCTTGCCTTAGACACCAATTGTGCTTGGCCAGGTAAGCGAACGGAACCAATTAGAAACCACCTTCCTTCGGGCCCAATCGTCCCTGAACCACTTTCCTAGACACCAGTCAAATTGACTTATCCTAACCCGGTTCAACTCTTAGGATTCCTTATCCTATTGAGCTCGAGTTCCTAGGGTTGATGTCTAATTGATTTTAAAATTAAAGGCTTAGGTCAATGCAGGATGCTTGGTTGGTTGTTTGTGGGCTAAGGAAGGGTGATCAAATCCCCACCTTATCTTGTTTAATTGGGTTGTGCCCTTAATTTGATTTAATATGAATATGCAAAAAAAAAAAAAATTCAATCAAAGGGTTCTTATGCAATTTAAACTAGATGCATGTAACTAATTGAATTCTGAAAGGCTTACCTTGCCTCCAGCAATCACCAAAAAAAAAAAAATAAAAATAAAAATAAAACTAATATGATGCATGCTCTAAACAGTTAGGGTTTCTAATCTTATCATGAGGCTTTTAATTAGGTTTAAATGAATATTTTTTTAAATTAATTTAAAAATAAAATAAATAAATAAATAAATAAAAAAAAGAAAAGAGAACTAGGGTTAGGATTGATCTCACCAGGCAAAACTTCTGATTCTTTTTGTTCTTTTTTTTTTTCTACAAAATAATAAAAAAAATTAGTAAGCAAAATTAAAAATTTTATTTATAATTTATTTATAAAAAAATCAAAGAGATCAAAAATTTAATATCCGTGCCTTCCCCGGCAACGGCGCCAAAAACTTGATAGGAACGCGATGTTGTCGTTAAGACACCGTGTTTATCAGTTTAATCCGACTTCTTAAAATCATTGAAAATGCGTAGATAGTAGTGAGTCGGGTCGAATCCACAGGGAAGGTAGTGTTTTTAGATTTGAAATCTTTGATTTTTAAAAGAAAAGAAGAAAAGAAGAGTTTTTGAATCAAAAGTGAAGTCGGAAAATAAAAAAATAAAAATTAAAAGGTGCAGGAATTTAAACTTGGTACTAAGATCTACTAGTTAGATCTTAGCATCTACTTGCAAAGCAATAATTTAAAGTGCAGAAATTAAATTACAATAAAAATAAAAAGCAAGAAATTAAAATGCAAAAATAAAATTTTTATTAACTTAAAATTTTAGAATTTAAATACATAAAATTTAAAAAGAAAAAAAAATAAAATAAAATAGCCTGATCTCTGATCTTGGATCGGCATTGGCAGAAAGATGGTGTAGAAGCTCGGCTCTTCTTCTCGGCACCCGTTGCTTCGAAGCAGCCTTTAACCCATAGCCTGGCTTCGCCCTGTACCAAAGCTTCACCTTGATCGGAGATATTGAATTTTTGATGGCCTGGGGTCCTTTTTATAGAGCTAGGAGGGCTGGATATTTTTTTCTAAAGGCAATATGGGACTAATAGCCTTTGTAATCGTAAAAATACAAAGAAATTTGGATAAAATTTGAATCAAAATAGCTCTGATATGACTCTGATAAATCTGATAAAATCCAGCCGTTCAACAGGAATCCAACGGTCCAAAAATCATCAAAATCGGATGCAGATAAGCTCAGATCGGGTCGGATTAAATTCTGGCCGTTGGATCGCGCTTGATCGAGGAAATCTGGCCGCAAATCATGCGCTTCGGGAGTCTTGATCACCGCCGGCAGCATTCTGGACCGTCGGATCATCGCCTGGATCGAGCGCTGCCATCCGATGGTGATCCGCGTGATGTTTGTATCTGAATAAAATTCGGAAGCAACCACAGCCGTCCGATCCTGACCGCAAACAACCACATCCGTCCGATCGCGCAATAACTGTTCCCATGGACCGCGTGGACCGGCCGCACCGCACACCGCAACCAATCAGCGCCGCTGTTGTCAGACGAAAAGACTAAATTACCCTTGTGAGCCGCGATAAATTTCTGTAGACCCTTAAGGGGTCTAGGTCCACCACGTGGCAATCTCTGATTCGCCGGAATTTGCTGAGCTGGCGGTCCACGCCTAGATCGTGGACCGGCTGATGGCTTCAACGGCTGAGTCGGCTTGATGGCTTGGCTTGGCTTGGTGGCTCGGCTTGCGGAGCCGGCTGAGCCGTTTTCTTTTTTATTTAATTTTTATTTATTTTATATCTTTTAAAAATTCATATCTTTTCCATTTTAGCTCCGTTTTACTTGAAATTTATTTCGTTGTGATCAAAAAAATGAGCTCTTTCTATTGATAATAAAATTTTATTTTTTAATTTTTATTATTTTTTTATTATTTTTTAATTAATTTTTTAATTAATAAAAATATGAATTTTTCAAAAATTATATATAAATTAATTAATTAAATTAATATCTTTTATTGGTGAATTTATGATGTTTATCATCCTAGAGATAAGACTTCCGAGTGATCGAGAACCTTGGCTAGAGATAAGATCGCTCCTGAGACCATGACATCGGCGAGATAACTCGAGCAACAAGCCTCGGCTTGATAAGATCTCTTTCGAGCGACCGTGAATCTCGGCCAAAGATAAGATCTCTTCCGAGCGATCGAGTCAACCTCGGCTAGAGATAAGATCTCTTTCGAGCGACCGTGTCAACCTCGGCTAAAGATAAGATCTCTCCCGAGCGACTGTGACAACCTTGGCCAGAGATAAGATCTCTCCCGAGCTTCGAAGAACCTCGTCCACAGCCCATTAGGAATAGAAATAGGAGGAGAACCTCGTCCTAACGCGAGCAAAGCCAAAGGCCTCATTCACCATAGACGAGATGGGGGAGAGGCCCTAACAACGGCCCTTATGTGCCCCCATAGTCCGTTAGGAACAGGAGGAGAACCTCGTCCTAACGTGAGCAAAGTCTAAATCCATGCTCCGAAGTCCATAGGGGACAGGATCTCCATCAACCTCGGCCGCAGAAGATGAGATCTCCCCCGAGGGTCCGCGACAACCTCGGCTGGAGATAAGATCTCTTCCGAGCGATTGAGCCAACCTCGACCAGAGATAAGATCTCTCCTAAGCGACCGTGTCAACCTCGGCTAGAGATAAGATCTCTTTCGAGTGACCGCGACAATCTCGATCAGAGATAAGATCTCTCTCGAGCGACTGCGACAATCCGAGCGACCACGATAACCTCGACTAGAGATAAGATCTCTCCTGAGCGATCGAGTCAACCTCGACCAGAGATAAGATCTCTCCTGAGCGACCGCATCAACCTCGACCAAAGATGAGATCTCTTTCGAGCGTCCGAGACAACCTCATCCAGAGATAAAATCGGAGACAACCTCGCCAAGAGATAAGATCTCTTCCGAGCAACCCTAGCTGCAGATCAGATCTCCCCCAGGCTTCAACTTCAACATCAACTTTGGTTGGAGATGAGATCTCCCTCGAGGTTCAACCTGAGCCAGCACGGAGCCCAGAAGAGGACTTCGGCAGTCGTCTTTTCTGCACTCCCTTCCTTCGAGTTTTGAACTCGAAAGTGGGGGGACTATTGTTGGGGATAAATTTCGCTCCTATCGAATTTCAGTTCGATGCGCAGCCTAACGAAATCGGTAGCCACGAAAGAGCTCCGACGAACGGACCTTAGCCGAACTCCTTCAATCAACTGAACTCCTCAACAGTCGAGCTCCTTCCAACTCCCAACGGTCGAACCTTAGCCAAACTTCTTCAGTCGATCGAACTCCTCAACGGTCGAGCTCCTTCCGACTCCCAGCGGTCGGGCCTTAGTCAAACTCCTTCAGTCGACCGAACTCCTCAGCAGCCGAGCTCCTTCCGACTCCCAACGATCGGATCTTAGTCGAACTCCTTCAGCCGACCGAATTTCTCAACAGTCGAGCTCCTTCCGAACTCCCCAGCGGTCGAGCCTTAGCCGCATTTCTCCAACCAGACGCCTACGAGAATCGAACTCCCTCCACACTCCTTCCGCCGAACTCCTTCTGAGCTTCCCTTCGATCGAACTCCTCTACGAGTCCGAACTCCTCTATGAGTCGAAACTTCTCTGGACGAACTATCGCCATCAGTCCGCAATAGATGATGAGATCGGACGACATGGCCACCACTATTGGCGATACCACTCTCTCCATAACCAGTCCCATGCGGCCCATGACCTATCAGTATGGCTATCACTATCCATCGGACGATGCCTTTCTCTTCGTATCGAACTCCATACGATCCTCGAGCGGCCCACCAGCAGACGGTATGGCCATCACCATCAATCAAACTCCGCCTATAAAAAGGACCCTCTATATATGCTAACTCTGATCTCTAATCTCTAAGCTTTAAACTCTAAGCTCTACAGAACTCATTCCCGAGCACTCCATTCCTATTGGTCAGAGCTGACTTGATCATCGAAGGATCCCACCGGAGCCACCCCCCACCGACTCCGGATGGAACTTTATTTTACAGGTCCCCGGCGGTGACCTCATCCACCTCCACTCCAACTGATTCCGACGATGATCAGATTCTGCATCAACAGGTATTAATCCCCTCTTAGAGTTTTCCATACTAAATCTCTTTAGTACTTTCTCTATGTACATCTTCTGTGAAAGTCCTAGTATCCTATTCGATCTATCCCTATAGATCTTAATTCCTAGAATAAAGGATGCTTCACCTAGATCTTTCATGGAGAATTTCTTGGACAACCATATTTTGACTGTCGACATGGAAATATCATTCCTAATAAGGAGGATGTCATCTACGTACAATACGAGGAAGACAACAGCGCTCCCACTGATATTTCTAAAGACACATGATTTTTCTTCATTTTTGATAAAACCATACGTTTTGATCACATCATTGAAATGAGTGTTCTAGCTCCGAGATGCTTGCTTAAGTCCATATATGAACCTTTGCAGCTTGCTAACCTTATGATCAGTATCACTGGATGTGAAATCTAGCAGCTATCCCATATAGATATCTTCCTCAAGATATCCATTTAAGAACGTTATTTTCACGTCCATTTGCCATATTTCATAATTGAAATAGGCTGCAACGGCAAGCAATGTGCGGATGGATTTTAACATAGCCACTGAGGAAAAGGTATCCTGATAGTCAATGCCTTCGCGTTGACTATAACCTTTTGCCACTAGTCTAGCCTTGAATGTCTCCACATTTTCATCTGCACCAATCTTTCTCTTGAAGATCCATTTACACCCAATAGGTACTATACCTTCTGGTGGATCTACCAAGGTCCAGACTTGGTTTGAGTGCATCGAGTCAATTTCTGACTGTATTGCTTCTAGCCATTTCTCAGAGTCGATATTTGATATCGTCTCGTTGTAGGTTTTGGGATCATCACCATGAGCACCATTACCTATGAGGAATATTTTCTCTACTTTCTCTGAAATAATACCTAAGTATCTTTCAGGGGGACGGAAAACTCTTTCCGATCTACGAGGTGGAGGAGGTAGTGTTCTTATTGGCTCAACCTGATTTGGTTCCAATTGGTCCTTAGCTCGTTGTACTTGTGAGACTTTCTCATCAAGCTTAATCTGCTTTCCAATGCCGCTATCTTGAATAAACTATTTTTCAAGAAAGATGGCATGTCGACTCACAATCACATTGTGGTCTTCTGGAATGTAGAAATAGTATCCTAATGACTCTTTAGGATATCCTATGAATCGAGCTCTGAAAGGACCTAAACTCTAACTTGTCCGCTTGTTGTCTTTTGACATGAGCCGGACAACCCCAAATTCTGAGATGACTCAGACTTGGTTTCTTACCATGCCATATCTCATACGGTGTGGTAGGAACGATTTTAGAGGAAACCCTATTCAGTAGATAAATTGAAGTTAACAATGAGTGTCCCCAAAGAAAATCAGGAAGGTCTGTGAAGCTCATCATGGATCGAACCATATCCAATAGAGTCCGATTTCTCCATTCTGAAATTCCGTTGAGTTGAGGTGTTCCTGGTGGAGTCCATTGAGAGACTATGCCATTTTTTTTGAGATAGTCTAGGAATTTCGGCTAAGGTATTCACCTCCTCGATCTGATCGAAGAACCTTAATGGGTTTTCCAGTTTGTTTTTCTACTTCATGTCTGAATTCTTTGAACTTTTCAAAAGCTTCAGACTTGTGTCTCATAAGATACACATACCCATACCTAGACAGATCATCGGTAAAGATAATGAAGTAGACAAAATTGCCTCTAGCCGGCACATCAAATGGGCCGCACACATCAGTATGTACTAGGGCAAGGAGATCTGTGGCCCTTTCCCCATGTCCAACAAAAGGGAGTTTAGTCATTTTGCCTTGAAGACAAGATTCACAAGTTGGATATGACTCGAAAGTCAATGGACTCAATAGCCCATTTTTCTCTAATTTGTTGATCCTATCTTCTGCTATATGACCTAATCTCAGGTGCCATAGATATCTATCGTTTGGACTATCCCTAGGTCGTTTGGCATTCACGTTTTGCTCGATAGTTAGAACAGGTACATCAATATGTAGCTGATAAAGACCATTAATAAGAAAACCATTTGCAATTTTATTTCTTTCATAAAGAATGTTACAATGGTCCTTAAAGAAGGTAATCACATAGCCTTCTAGTGCTAAGCATGAAACAGAAATCAAATTCCTACTAGCTGCAGGCACATAATAACAGTCTTTCAAAACTAAGTCTAAACCAGATGGTAATCGAAAAGGGTATGTTTCCACGCCTACTGCAGCAACTCTTGCTCCATTTTCCGATGCGTAGGATCATGTCTCCATCCCTCAGCCTCCTGCTATCCTCAAGATCCCTGCATGGAAGTGCACAGATGAGCACTAGAACCAGAGTCAAGCACCCAACTGGATGCAGAAGAAACCGTAAGGTTAGACTCAATAACGAGCATACCTCCAGAAGGACCTTCCTTCTTGTTCTTCAGGGTGGCCAGGTAAGTAGGGCAGTTTCCGCTTCCAATGGCCGTCGCTGTTGCAATGAAAATACTTTCCTTTGATCAATCGGCCTTCTTCTTCGGCTCTGCCTTCTTCTTCTTTCCTCCTTCCACCTTTTGCTTTTTCACAGACTTCTTTTTCTTTCCATAGAAGACTTTCTTTTGGAAGAAGTCCATGTTCCATAGCAAGAACTGAGCCTTTAGAACCTTTCATAGAAAGCTCAGCGGTGAACCAGCATATTCATTAATTCGGCCAAGAGAATTTTGAAGTTTATGCATGTGGTAATTCATGATGAATTGCCCATATGCATCAGTCAAGGATTGCAGAATAATATCATTCTGCAAATCCAAGTCTAACTTCACACCGAGCTTCTCAAGCTCTTCCAAGTCCTTGATCATCATCAGACAGTGATCTTGGACTGACTGCCCATCATGCATCTTAGCCTTAAAAAGTCATTTCGTGACTTGATACTTGGCTGCGCGACTCTGTTCACCAAACATCTCCTGCAGGTGAGCCAACATTTGGCGAGCAGTCCCGATATCTTCATGTTGGCGCTGGAGCTCATCAGACATCGAGCCCAACATGTAATATCTGGCCTTATTATCTTCGTCTATCCATTTTTCCAGAGACGCTCTCTGTTCAGTGGATGGATGGGCTGGTAAGGTGGGAGGGTCCTGATCCAATACATGGGTTAACTTCTCAGAACCAAAAATAATTTTGTAGTTCCTGAGCCAATCTTTATAATTGGGTCCAGTCAGTCTATGTGTGTCCAGGATACGTGCTAATGGGTTGGACGCAGACATTTTTCTGTAGAGAGTCAAAGATTCTAGTTAGATACTGTAATTATGACTTGACCAATTTGTTTAAAGATTTTATTTTTAAATAAATTAGCTCCCACTATTTTCTCGGATCCCTACACTTTCCTCTGTAGAGATGCGAAAAATCTCCATGATTAATGATTTCTAGTGGGTGGTGCGGTCTCACCAACTGACTCATCACCTCACCTAACAGTTATTGGTGATGGGTTAGCCAATGAGTGAACAACTCTTGTTCAATGATTCTCTAATCATGGTGCACCCAAACTTGGTCTCTAATTCATGAATCTCACCGTATCCGGAATATTGATCCACTCCTTAGTTAAGTCAGACCCACCATTTGCATAGACTGGATTTCCTAATTGAGTCTCTCACCGTATCCAAAATATTGAGCCCAACTCATCCTCCAGCCCATAGCATCCAATGCCTAATAGACATGGTTGCATCTTTTCGGTGCAACTGAGCCACTGTATCCAGCCAAGAACAATCAACCCCGGGAAGGGCCCGCACATCTACAATGGTGGAAGACCTCAGACTTAATCTTTTCTTAGGGAGAATTGATTCAGGTCTCATTAAACTAGACTTGTCATAGTCATAACAATTATGACTAACCTAGTGGCATGGGTTAGCTCGGATTATTGACCACCTCAAATCAGAACTGAGTCAACAGATATGGCCAGGTAAGTGAGATCCGGTGGAAGGAATATGCCATTAACTCGTACAAGAATGCATTCAGATCGAGTAGCTTCCAATTAAAAATCCAGTCGATCGTATGTGCCAAACTTACCTTAGACACCAAATTGTTGAGCCAGAACCAATTGGGTTAGCCTACAATCCAGACTCTAACCTCTGAGCCTAATTAGGTCTTGCTTGATCATGACTCGATCTTGACCCAGACTTAATCCTATTAGGCTGGTCAATTTAAGCATTGTTGATCCCATCTAACCAACTCTTGATTCGGTTTGATCAACCGCTTAGACCTAATTGAGCTACCCAAGCCCGAACCCAGTATTATGAATATGTCTTAGATCTAAAATTCTCAATTTTAGATCTAATTAATATTTCATAATCTTAATTCTTAATTAAGTAGGGTTCATAAACAAAATATGCACAATAAATCCTAGGGTTTCAGGATCTAGGGTTTTGCAGAAAGTAAGTTTTGGATTTCTGATTAAGGACGAACACGCAGCACCCCTACACATCATAAGAACACCCCATCGAATGGAAGGAGAGGGCCTTTAAACCCTTCTTCATTCTTATGACCGGACGGCCAAGAGGAACGCCTTAATCAGGAACATGTAATACTACAAAATAGTTTTAGATCTATATCATATATCTCATATATAAATTAGATCTAATCATGGCATATTTTGCATACATCTCATGTATCGAATCATGCATATTTTCAGATCTAAATTATCTCATAATAATCTAAAAAATTAGATTTAAATTGATCTTATCAAAATAAATTCTAATCTAGATAAGTTATGTAGAACTATTCTACAACTAGTCTAGACATGCATCAATCATATCTCATATGATATTTAAAATTAAATAATTTTTATTTACTATTTTTTAGATATTATTATAATAATTATAATATTAAAAAATAGTAAATAAATAGATCTAAAATATGATTTAATCAAATTAAATTATAAACATGCAAGACTATTCTATAGAACTATTCTATTTTAGAACTAGTCATGCATATTTTCTAATCTTAGATCCAAATTATTTAATTTTAATTTTTTTAATTTTAGATCTGATCACATCTCATGTGACATCTAAAATTACTTATTTTTTAATTAAAATAAATTTAAAATTAGATCTAAATACTTTAGAACCTTGGCTCTGATACCAGTTGAAGGAAAAATCCTGATTTTTCGGAACCAGGTTCGTTCAGATCTGATCTGATCAAGAGATATATTTTAAAATTTTTTCTCTTTGATTTGAATTAGATCTAAAATATTTTAGATCTAATTTTTATTATTCTAATAATTAAAATAAAATATAGATAAATTAAATCAGATTTAATTTATCTTGATGTAGGGTAATCCTATTACCCATTGATGATCCTGTAAGCAGCGGAAGGTTCTGGATCTAGCCATGCAAGTGCCTGGCCTCTACCGATATCCACTCGAGCTGGATATGAAGATCCTCTTCTTCTCTATCACATCTCCAAAGATCAGATCTGAATCTGATTTGGAGGATCTTCAAAACAGCTTTCGAAGATCAGCAGTAGTCCTTTGCAGCAGCGCAGCCTTCTAGCTTTCGGTCGTCTTTCTCTCACCTAGATTGCACCAATTGAGATCCCAAACTTCTTTGGGCATGGAGAGGAGAGAGAGAAGATGAAATTGGCATGGAGGAGGAAGAGAGAGGCAGCTTTGGGTGTAGGGAATTATACTCTCTTCGTTATTCTTTGAGTTGAGCGCAAGATCTTATTTATAGACTATGCATGATCCAACTGCTCTTCATCCCAACCAATCACAACTCTTTGAGAAATTAGATCTAAATCCGATTGATGGGAATAGAGTCCCTTGGATTCATCCTTAGATGGTGCCTAAGATCAGTCAAAGTTGGTTCTTAGAAGGACTCTAATCAGAATCCAATAAGAAGATAGAGTCCCTGTCCAACAGGGACTCCTGGACGCCTCTAGCTTGGGCGCACGGCGGCGCACGCCGTGCGTCCTCCTCCTTGCCAGTTTCTGACAGGGGGACAAGCCTCCACCAGCTCTCCAATAGGTGCATGATATGTGGACAGAAGTCAAAGTGTCAATGGTCAATATTTGACCAATCAAAGGTCAACTTTTGACCAAAGTCAAAGAACGAGAAATGGCAGGTGACCAAAAATGGTAGGTATTATCTTATAAAATAAGACAACCCTTTTTTGATCTGGACAGACTCCAGTTAGACCAAGTGAAGACCTCTGATCGAGCATAAACTCCTTTGGCTCAGTTAGGACAACTATTTATGATAGTAAAAAAAGAACGTTAGATTCAATCGAGTGCTAGCACGATTTTCTTGAACCTAATTGAATATCATTCAGATCAATTGAACTAGATCAGTTCAATTGATGATCATCCAGATTCAAACCCTTATTTGTGTGATCCCAGTTAGGTTCAGTTCTATATGGTAATGGGATATGTCATGATCTCTATCATCGACATCATCGAAACTTCCTTTCGATGGATCAGAACTCTTCTGATTCGAACAGCTAGAATGATCGATCATCTAAATCATTCTAATTGCTCCCAAAATCCACCAGTGACACCTAGCAGTATATGGTGGCAACCCATCAGAGCTGAATGCGAACCTCTTGGTGCAGCTACCTGTGTGATTAAGTTCTTCTATCTTGAGCCCCGATCAGATTAGGGTTAAGGTGAACTCGTCAAACCCTAGTTTCTGTCATATGATGTAATCATTCGATTCAAGTCCGATGTGAAAACCTAAATAGAAACTCTTTCTATTATTTCACTCTGCCATGGCCATGGGCTTCTGGACTTGATTCTCATGATCATCATAGGGCTGCTCCTCTACCACCGAGGTAGATAGATTCCATCTTGATGCAATCCAGTTTCCTACAATGAACATGCTATAGCCAACATACACCTCAGGATTCCGAATGGCTAGGAGATCGAGTTATGGTGTAGTCAAACTATAACACCCTCAAGGTGAACTACCGATGCACCTCAGGTCAAAGAACCAGACACACCACTGCAGCATCGAGTCAGTCATTGACGAGAAGGTAGACTTCCTAATGACTACTCGAGGTGGTCACGCTCAGTGCCCTCGTTCTCTAACGAGTACCTGTACTCTCGCTCCGGTGTCTCCACACCATAGACTCAAGACTCATCTACTAAAGAGAAGCGATTGTACACCAACCTTCTGGATCAATCACCATCCTCGTGATGATCCTATGGTCGAAAGCATTTTATGAGTTAATAATGATTATTCATGTCTTAAATTTTTAACTCTTGAAAATATGAATTATCATTACCATTAACTCAAAGGATGTATCACAGACACTAAATACACATATGTGATAGAAAATAATCTATTTTATTGATTATAGTCAAAATTATAATTTTTCCCCTAGAAGTGTATTACAAGTGTCAGCCAATTCTGGCTTCTAGGACACATATATCTAACAATAAGATCTCCTCCGAGCTTCAACGTCAATCTCAATAGGAGATAAAATCTTTTCCAACCTCGATTGGAGATAAGATCTCCTTCGAGCTTCAACGTCAACCTCAATAGAAGATAAGATCTTCTTCAACCTCGACTGAAGATAAGATCTCCCCCGAGCTCCAACCCTTCAACAGGAGATAAGATCTCCTTCAACCTCGATTGGAGATAAGATCTCTCCTAAGCTTCAACATCAACCTCAACAGGAGATAAGATCTCCTTCAACCTCGGTTGGAGATAAGATCTCCTCCGAGCTTCAACCCTTCAATAGGAGATAAGATCTCCTTCAACCTCGACTAGGAGATAAGATCTCCTCCGAGCTTCAACGTCAATCTCAAGAGGAGATAAGATCTTATTCAACCTTGACTGAAGATAAGATCTCCTCCAAGCTTCAACTTCAACATCAACAGGAGATAAGATCCCCTTCAACCTCGACTGAAGATAAGATCTCTCCCAAGCTTCAATGTCAACCTCAACATGAGATAAAATCTTCTTCAACCTCGACTAGAGATAAGATCTCCCCCGAGCTTCAATATCAACCTCAACAAGAGATAAGATCTCCTTCAACCTCGGCTGGAGATAAAATCTTTTTCGAGCTCTAACCCTTCAATAGAAGATAAGATCTCCTTCAACCTCGGTTGGAGATAAGATCTCCTCTGAGCTTCAACGTCAACCTCAATAGGAAATAAGATCTCCTTCAATCTCGGTTGGAGATAAGATCTTCTCCGAGCTTCAACGTCAACATCAACAGGAGATAAGATCTTCTTCAACCTCGGCTGGAGATAAGATCTCCTCCGAGCTTCAACTTTAAATCAACATCAACAGGAGATAAGATCTTCTTCAACCTCGACTGGAGATGAGATCTCTCCCGAGCTTCAACTTCAACATCAACAAGAGATAAGATCTCCTTCAACCTCGACTGAAGATAAGATCTCTCCTGAGCTTCAACGGCAACCTCAATAGGAGATAAGATCTTCTTCAACCTCGGCTGGAGATAAGATCTCCCCCGAGCTCCAACCCTTCAATAGGAAATAAGACCTCCTTCAACCTCAGTAGAAGATAAGATCTTTTCTGAGCTCCAATCTCAATGGGTGTAGAGTCCGAAAAAAAACTTCGACGGTCATTTTTTTGTACTTCCTTCTTTCGAATTTCGAACTCGAGAGTGGAGGGACTATTATTAGGGATAAACTCTGCTCCCACCAAAGTCCAGTTTGATGCTTAGCCTAATGCAACTGAAAATCATGGAAGAGCTTCGATCGAGAATTCTTCCTCCAATGGTGGAACCCCAACCGAACTCCTTTAGCAACCGAACTTCTTTAGCAATCGAACTCCTCCAGCAGTCGAACCCCTTTCGAACTTCTATAGTAGTCGAACTCCATCCGAACTTCTCCATTAGCCGAACTTCTTTCAGACTTCTCCTTCAATTGGATTCCTCCAAGAGTCAAACTCCTTCCAAACTTCTCCTTCAATTGGACTTCTTTCGGACTTCTCCTTCGATCGGATTCCTCCAGGAGTCAAACTTCTTCCGAACTTCTTCTTCAATCAGATTCCTCCAGGAGCCGAACTTCTTTCAGACTTTTTTTTAGTCGAATTTCTTCACTACTATAAAAAAAGAGCTACGACAGTAATTTATAACCATTACCGTGGTGTAAAAAATCGCTACCATAGGCTATGACAGCGATTTTCTATCCGCTGTCACTACGGCTATCACCGTAGCTCTATGACAGTAGTTATTACAGTGGTTGTTAGAATCGCTGTCATAGATTGCCTATTGTAGTGGTTCATAAATCACTGTAATTGATCGACCTATCGCAGTAGTTATGTAACCGCTGTCATAGGATATCTATAGTAGCGATTACATAACCGCTGCCATAGGTAATCTATAGCAGTGATTTTTTAATCACTATCATAGATCTAGTATAGTGGTTGGCATCGAACCTATGACAGAGATTGGCAAAAATATGACAGTGGTTATAAAATCGCTGTCATAGATTTTAAATAATTAAAAAAATATATTTTTTATATATTTTATCTGATAAATATAGATATATAACATAAAAAAATATAATAAAAATAAAAATTATTCTAAAATATTAAAATTTTATTATCAAATAAAATTTATTATAATATTTTTTAAAAAAATAAAATACATCAAAAGTCTCTTAAATCTACATCATCGTCATCACCGAAAGTCAAAGCTGGAGCTAGAGCTGGAATATAGGCCAACATATCTTCGAAATTCATGACTTCAAAATACACACTGAGCGTCGACATCATATCTCTCACGATGCACTCTAGATGAGATGCATGCTCTTCAGTCCGATCTACCCACATCGTAGTACGATCTATCCATGTCAACGCCTCCTCAAGCTCCTTCCGACTGACGATATCGAAAGTCTGTGAGAAAATGCTCGCCTCGAACTAGTAGCTCGTCGGCGTGTATCCGGGCCTGCATCAGATCCTCCCATAGTGCTTAGTTTCCAAGACCTGAGATAGATGGTCATGGGGTGCCAAGGTATCCGAGCCCTCACTCACGAGCGCATCTAACTAATTATGTAATTATAAATTAAAATAAAATTTTATAAGAAATGTTATAATACTAATCATATATACTAATATATTTAATACTTATAAAAATATGCCCGATCACGATATTCATCGACCTACCCATCTTGTCCGTGCGGCTGAATCGAAAGATCTCGCTACGGCTAGACATCACTCCATCTCTTATCAGCTATAACAAAGAATAAATTTATCAGAAAGATGATAAAAAATATGAATTTAATTTATCTAGTAAGATTTAGAATTAATTACCTTTCTATATATACGACTAGTTATAGACTTGAGGCCTAGAGTGTGCATATACTCTTAGACTGTACGGTTCTCCTAATTCTGATGGGATGTAGCCTAATAAGTATTCAAATAAATAATAAATATTTAAAAATATTTAAATAAAACTTTAAGTGTATTAAAAAATTTAAAAGTTAGAAATTTTATCTCGAACTCCTAGCTCCTCCAGTGTCTAACATCCTCTCCCACTGACTCGGAGGACAGTCCTGTATCCAAGGAACAAGTTTCTTCGGAGTGTCTCGTCAGTGCTCGAGCCATCCTCTATGGAGTTTGATCTTATAATCTCGGTATAACTCTCCGATCTTCTTCAGTCGGGCATCTCGAGCTCTCTCGTGATCGAAAAAGTCGTATCTCTTTTGCATAAATTTATAAAAAATTGGTTACAAAATTATTCTAATCAAATATATATAGTGTAAACATATAAAATACATAACTATAACTAAGATGTACGTACTTACTCATATCTCCTTCCATACCTGATCTCTGATAGCAGCATCCATCAAACGTCAGTCTCTGGGCTCTATGGGAATGATGTTCGATCGTCTCACAAGCACTCCAAAAAAGGAATGCATCTCCCATGCGGTCTCTCTTACCGACGTCCCCTCTGCATCATACTGCACCATCATCTGATGCTGGCAGTTTCACATATGTGTCATACGTGTGGGACTATGAAATATCCGACTGAATGATGCACCTGCAATGCAAATACGTTATGCAAATATATAAGTATACAAATACTATATAAAAAATAAAGTTATACTAATATAATAAAAATATACACTCAGATGCCTACGATGGTAGAGGCTCAGTTGTCGATGGACTAGATGCTGCTGGTAAAGTAGATGCCATCGGTGAAGATCTCTGGGCAGTCGATGTCGAGGTGGATGGAGTATGCTCCGACTGCTCCTCGGATGTGGAACTATACGTAACCCACCGAGAGGCAGGGTGAAAGCTAGATGGTATTTCGATGCCATCGTGACCTGCAACATTAATGAACATTAATCAATATAACATCATAACATATCAAATTCTATTTGCTCAAAAGTCAAGCCGACTTCATGCTTGAGACAGCCGGCTCCGTGCTTGAGACATCCGACTAGGGTCCTCCCTCAATCGGCTTGATCACGGCCCAAGCCGGCTCGGCTATGTATCTAAGTTGGCTTAGCTGTGTGCCATTTCCTCGATCACTCCCTCTCTCCCTCTCTCGATCTCTCTCACCATTGATGGTGGTGAGGCCGAACCCCTTTCTTCCAACTTTTTTATTTCTCGATCTTCCTCTCTCCCTCTCTCGATCTCCCTCATCGGCGAGGCCGGACCCCATCCCTCCCACTCTCACTCTTTCGATCTTCCTCGCCGGCAAGGCCGGACCCCATCCCTCCCAGTGATGTCGGCGAGGCCGGACTCCTTCCCTCCCTCTCTCGCTCTCTCAATCTCCCACTCTCCCTCTCTCGATCTCCCTCGTCGGTGAGGTCAGACCCCCTCCCTCCCAATGATGGCAGCGAGGCCGGACCTCCTCCCACCCAATGATGACGGTGAGGTCGGATCCCTCCCTTCCTCTCTCAAGTACAGATCCATCGAGTATTCAAGTTCGGATCTGGTATCAGTAATTAAAATTGAGTTTGGATCTGAATATCTAGGTTCTGATATGAATCCAACTCGTTGAGAGATCTAGTTCACAGCCACCGATATGACATGACCTAAGGCTACCACCATGGCACGACCCAAAAACTACGACATGCAAATAATTATAATATTTATAATAAATATTTATAATATTTATTATAAATATTTTATAAATTATTATAAATATACATGATTAATAAATAATACTATAAATTTTTTTAAAAAAATTATACCTACAGCTATAGAGAGTGGGTCGCACCGAAAGCTTCGAGGATCGTCAGCGACGATGCTAGAAGAGGACGATGACACTAGAGGTAACATGCGAAACAAAAATAAGATAGTGAGATGGAAAAGAGAGAAAAAAGAGAGAGAGAGAGCAGAGGCGGCTGGGGATGGAGGCCATGGGGAGGGGGCACAATGAGGAGGAGGCCGAAGGAGGGTCGGATGGGGGTTCGCCGAAGGGAAGGTTCGCTGGGGATCGAGGGAGGGTCAGATGGAGGGGTCGGGAGGTGGGGTTTCGCGGGAGGCCGAGCGAGGGTGCAATGGGGGTTTCGTGGGGGGGCCGAGGGAGGGTCGAATGGAGGGGTGGGGGGGCCGGGTGGGGGTGGCGGGGAGGGGTGGTCGGGGATGGGGGGTCGGAGAAGGAGGGTCAGATGGAGGGGGGGGGTGGGGGTCGGGTGGAGGGTGGCGGGGAGGGGCGGTCGGGGATGGGGGTCGGAGAGGGAGGGGGAAGGAGGGGCGGCATCGACCGAGGGGGAAGAAGGTACGACGTCGGTCGGGGGAGGAGGGGCAACACTGGCCGAGGGGGAGGAGGGTCGATGTCGGTAGTGGGGGAAGGAGGGGCGACGTTGGTCGGGAGGAGAGGAGGGGCGACGAGCGGCAACGCCAACCAAGGGGGAGGAGGGGTGATGCCGACCGGGGGGAGGAGCCTCACCAACGATGAAGAGGAGGGGGAGAGAGATCGAGCGCGCACAGGAGGAAAGAAAAAATTTAAAAATTTTTAACCTAACCTACGACAGCGATTATCGAATCATCGCCATAAATCTATTGCAGCGGTTATCCAAAACCACTGCTATAGATCTACGGCAGTGGTTCTATAATCGCTGCTGTAGATCTATAGCAGCGGTTCGATATAACTGCTGCCATAGGTGGAAAATAATTTTTTTCTTATTTTTTTTAAATATTATATAATTTTAAAATTTAATCTTCATCTTCATCGTTCATTATCTAAATAATTATTATTAGAGTATCGTCGCAAAAGATTGCCTCGATCCGATAGCCCTAGCTTCATCAATCATAAAAAATTGATTTTGACGATCATGAATGACGATGCGATGATCTAATAGATGGAGATCTTCGATGGATTCAAAAATCTACAACGATGATCTCGATGATGTTTGTAATATACTATCAAAGTTTTACTTCAATCGGATATCATTATCATAGTCAATTTAGTACGGAATGATTTTTGCCGTTAAATTAGAAACAAGCGATCAAAGGGTTAAACGACGTCCGATTATGAGATAATTTTTTAATTAAATGATCTTTATTATAATTTTAAATATTTTATACGATGATGATAGTAAAATTTAAATCATTTTCATATAAACTATTCATGTTAAACAGATATTGCAAAAGTACGAGCATAACAACCAATGAAGTTTTAGAATGGTTATCAGGAGACATATAGTTTTAAATCATTTCTTATCTCACGAGTTGAATTTTATAATCACCACCATAAAAAATGATTAAAGTAGTAGCCAAGATCATTTATAAAAAATTATCTCATAATCGGACACCGTTTGGTCCTTTGATCAATCATTTATCATTTAACGGTCGAAACTAACCTATACTAAATTGACCAAGATAACGATATTCGATTGAAGTAAAATTTTGATAGTACGCTACAAACATCACCGACATCATCATTGCAGATTTTTGAATCCATCGAAGATCTCCATCTATCAGATCATTGTATCGTTGTTCGTGGTCATCGAAATCGAATTTTTCTGATCGACGAAGTTAGGGCTATCGGATCGAGGCGACCTTTTGCAACGACACTTTAATGATAATTATTTAAATAATGAATGATGAAGATGGATATTAAATTTTAAAATTATATAATATTTAAATATATATATATAACAGCGATTATAATTAACCGCTGCTATAAATCAGATTATAGTAGTGGTTTTTACTAATCGCTACTATAGATCCGACTTATGACAGTGGTTACAATGAACCGCTGCTATAGGTCGACCTATGGCAGCGATTTTTTATAACCGCTGCTATAGATCCGACGTACGGCAGTGATTTTTAGTAACCGCTGCTATATGTCAGACCTATAGCAGCGGTTACAGAAACCGCTGCCATAGGATCTATGACAGCGGTTAGTAGGAAACTGCTGCCATAGTAAGCGCTGCCATAAGCCATTTTTGTAGTAGTACTCCAGGAGCCGAACTTCTTCCGAATTTCTTCTTCAGTCGATTTTCTCTAGGAGCCGAACTTCTTTCGGACTTCTCTTTCAGTCAGATACCTTCAGAAGCCTAACTTCTTTCGGACTTCTCCTTCAGTCAAATTCCTCCAGTGGATTACTTTCAGATTTCAACTAACATTTCTTCCGGATGATCTCCTATAGCCGTATTTTCTTTAGAAGTCCAAACTCCTCTGAAATTGATATATGTCAAAGTTCTTCACCAACCAATGCCCGCTTCCTCCGAACTTCGGCTATTAAATCTCGACGAACGGGCACATCACGACAAGCGACACCTCTTTCTTCTTAGCAAATCCAATGCGGCTCCGAGCGATCCACTATCGGACGATTATGACTGTCACTATCAGTCTGGTAATACCTCTCTTTTCGTAGCAAATTTCATGCGGCTTCAAGCGACTCACTACCAGACGGTTATGGCTGTCACTATCAATCTAACGATATCTCTCTCTTCGTAACTAATCCCACGCGATTTCGAGCGGCTCACTATCGGATGGTTATGGCTGTCAAATCGGCTCCATCTATAAAAAGAGATCCTCCAAATACGTTTTTTCTAAGCTCTCTTCTTCTTTTCAAAAATTCTGCTGAGTTCTTTTTTGAGCACTCTATTCCTGTTGGCCAGAGAAGCTGACTTGATCGTTGGAGGATTCTGTCGGAGCCACTACCATCGACTCCGGATGAAACTTTATTTTATAGGTCACTGACGGTGACCTCTTCTTTCTCAACTCCAACTCGATTCAGCATCGATCAGATTCTGTACCAATAATTACTCATTTCTTTAATTAGAGCATTAGCTTTTGATGGACTTATGGTAGCTGCTAAGCATTCATGCAGTATATGGTGATATTTTGTGCCAATCACAGTCCCCATATTATAATCAATTTTTTTTTGTTAATTAAGCCCCAATGTATCTATGAACCCCACTTTCAAGATCAAATGACATACATTATCTCCTAGCCACAGTTCTATCACTATCTTCAAGTGGTCAATAGTGGTGAGCATCAAATGATCGGATGAATAATTGCGCTACCATGTTTGATGGATGAGGTGTTAATCAATAGACCAATATACTATCGGTTTCATGCCTGTTGCCTCTCCCGTGAAATTGAGACCCCACCAAAACCAAGCCGAGAGGCGCGGCCGCTGGTTTTCCACGACCCTTCTCCAGCAAACTACTGTCTCTTCCTACGTACCTCTGCATGCAGTGCAGCACTGTTGGGGTCTGACGAAAAAAACAAAGGATACCACCATCAGCAAAACCTTCGATGCGAGGGACAAATAGATTAAAAAAATTTCTCAGTTCACTCCATCCTGATTCATTGAACGTAGGCCAAACCCCCTCCTTCCCTCCCCTTGAGTCCTTTTCTAAGATGCCCTGCCTCCAAGGCTGTCATCGCTACCTCCAGCCGCCCAACGCTCCGACATTCCGTCGAACACCATGCGCTCGTCGTGGTCTTTCGCCCTCTGTGGCGGCTGCGAGGAGGATCCCACCTCCCTGTGGACCCTGGAAAACATCCTCCAATGCCAGAAGGTGAGCGACTTCCTCATCGCCCTCGCCTACTTCTCGATACCATTGGAGCTCTTCTACTTCGTCACGTGCTCCGCCATGTTCCCTTTCCGCTGGCTCATCCTCCAGTTCGGCGCCTTCATCGTCCTCTGCGGCCTCACCCACATGGTCGCCGCCCTCGCCGATGCTCCCCACTCCTTCCTCCTTCTCCTCTCCCTCGTCGTCCTCAAGCTCCTCACTGCCCTCGTCTCCCTCGCCACCGCCGTCACCCTCCTACCCATCATCCCCCAGCTTCTCCGCCTCTTCGTGCGCGACGGCCTCCTTCGCCAGAAGGCCCGTGACCTCGGCCATGACCTCGGCCGCATGCGCCGCCAGGAGGCCGCCACCTGCCGCGTCCGCTTGCTCACCGCCGAGATCCGCCGCACCATCCTGGACACCGCCCTTGTCCACCCCGCCGACGCCCTTTCCCTCCACGACTGCGCCATCTGGATGCCCACCTCCCCCGATTCCCTGTCCCTTACCCACCACCTCAACCGCCGTCGTCTCGACCACCATCACCAAACAGTCTCGATGCCTACCGCCGACTCCGACGTCGCCGAGATCATCACAAGAAAGGAGGTCTTGATACTCGACCCGAACTCCAATTTGGTCCAAGCCACTGAGTCGCAGCCCGTCGGCCCGGTGGCAGCTATCCGGATGCCGCTGCTCCGAGTGTCCAAGTTCAACGAGGGCATGCCAGAGCTCGTGGCGGAGTCGTATGCCATTCTCGTCCTCGTGCTTCCCACCGGTGGGGACAGGGTCTGGACGACCGAAGAGGTCGACGTCGCGGAGGTGGCCGTCGCCCCCTCCCATGCCGCCGTCCTGGAGGAGTCCCTGCTGATGAGGGAAAAGCTCATGGAGCAGAACATGGCTCTCGACCGAGCCCACCGCGAAGCTCAGATGGCGAAAGAGGCCCGGAAGTCACTTGAGAGCGTGATGACTCGAGAGATCGTCGGGCCCATCCGTTTGATGGTGGCGCTCGTGTCAGCATTACGTCTGGAGAATTTGAACACCGAGCAGCTTGCCATGGTGAAAATGGGGCTCGTCCTGTCCTCCCTCATCAAGGAAGCTGCTGATGTCACTAGGTTCGACAAGGGTGAAGTGGAGCTGAGATTCCGACCCTTGCACATTCCGTCTGTGGTAGAGGACATTGTGAGCGTGTCGAGGTTTTTATGTGCTTGCCGAAGTGTATCCTTTGAATTCCATGTCTCCGGAGGTATTCCTGGACCAGTGCTCGGGGATGAGAGGCGAATACTTCTGGTTTTGTTATATATGATTGAGAATATTTTGGGAACTGGTGATAAGGGGGCCCTTTCTCTCCAAGTGTGTCTAGAGGATGCTACCGATGATGGAAGCTCAGATAGCAAGTACGTAGTTGGGAAGCAGAATGTGGGTCAGGGGATGATTGCACTAAAGTTCGAAGTTTGCAGAACCGGTTTTGGAAAGGAAGATAAGATCTCTGATTTGAAAGAATCCAAAGATGCTGTTGGTGATCGCCAGATTAGTTTTTCCTTCTGCAGGAAGCTGGCAGAGGTGAGCTTTTCTTTCTCTAGTGCTTCAGTAATTATTTGATGGTTAAAATGCGTTTGACTTTTGGTTAAAAAAAAAAAAAAAGGAATGTGTCTGATTTGTTTTGATTTTACTATCGCATTGCTTGTGTGCTTCATTGGTCCCTAAATTTCTTATAATTTGCCACTAATGGTAGAATAAAAGTTCATATTGAATGAGATCTTGACGTGTATTTGGCTCTGTTAAAGCTTTTATAGCATGCTGCACCCTGTAAAAGAAGGGATCTTTTCATCAGACAGGGTAATTAAGAACTAAGGAATTCTGGTAATTCCAGTTCTGCTTCATGCATATCCAGTTGTTTGACACTGTTTGTCATGCATTTTCGTCTCTCTTTATTGTAACCTCACTTGAGTTTGATCCCTCTCAGACCATTCTTATCATTTATACTTTTTAAGGATTATGTTGTCTTTTGGATTTTGAGTTGTGTGATAATTAACAGACAGCACCATGAATTCCCTTCTTAAGATAAGCTAGAACAGTAGAACTATACAAAATGGAAAACTCATTAAGGAAAATACTTGTGATACCACAGTGGTCCTAAGTTGCAGGAAGAGACGGTTTGAGCAACAGATCTTTTTTCTCATGCACCAAGTAGTAAAATAAAACTACATATGTTTAAGTCAAATTATTAAATCTTCTTTTTCATGGTAGATTGCATCTTTCTTTCGCCCTTTCTTTCCTTGATTTCTTTTCTCATGTATCTTCCTTTTCCTCTGTCGCGGCAGCAACTGCAATAACAAACCTTGTTTCTTCTCTTTTTCTTCAGGTCTTTCTTTTTTTTTTTTTACCAAAAAAGAGGGCTATTTGATCTGAAGTTCAATTTATTTTTGCATATAGTCTCTTTTTTATAATTCCACTGCCTTACTTTTGTGATATCGGGATAGATTTCCTAAAAGATTGAAATCAGGTTCATACCTCAACTATATCAGTAATTTCTCCAATATTAAAATCTTATGACATTCTGAATCTCAAATTGCTATAGACCTATTGATATAGACCCTTCATAATTATATCTGGGTTTTTCTTTTAACATCAGAATTTCACCATTTCTATTACCATTGGTGATCCCTAGTTTAAGAAATAGCACAACTTTGTCCTGTTAGGTATTTTGGAACCACCTAAGAATTATCAGTATCTCACAAAGAAAGTAAAACCATTAACATAAAGAAGCTACATTTATATGAGGATACAAGTAATCAAGCCCAAATTAAGATACCTCTGTAGAATAGTTGCTGAGAGAGATGAACAAATCCTTCTACACCCCTTAATCTCAGATTAAACAAGTCATATTCAAATGGCTAACCCGTCACGTTGTTAGGATTTCAGTCACCTATATTACAAATCTAGCTAGAAGAAACTATATTGTATCTCACATTCTGCATCAAGTGTTGAGCCTCATACTACCTGGTCTATGCTCATCACTCTTCTGAAAAAGCCATAGGTTGCAAACTTCTGTAGGTTCATGCTCACCAGCAACTGTGCCATGTGGTTGTCCTCCATATATGTGCCATTCACATCTTGACATTTATGCTATGTTCTCATTAACACTGGACTTTGCATCAAGACTCTTAGAGTCTTACCAATGCTCATGCATGGTCTTCCAGCCTCCAGGTCATTCCATGCGATAAAAAGATGGTACACTAGAAGTGATTCATGAAGAGAATCAAACCATTAGGATGAAAGATGGGTCCGAGGTGCAACCAGCCTTGGACTCTTAGACCATGGAGAATGGTTATAACAACCAGAAGTGATACATGCTGGACTCCCTTTTCAAGTTTTCTTGTTTTAAAAATGCAAAAACTGGTAGGCTCTTAACTCTTGGCTTGAGCATAGAATAGAACACACCCTGCTTTTTGATAGTTGATAAACTGGGACCTTGGGTTTATTTCTCCCCATCTTAGAAAAAGTTGAGAATTTGCCTCTTGATTTCTGCTAATCTTGGTCTTCTGAGCTTGAATTTCTATTGACCTCAGCTTTTTGAGATTAGATTTCTACTGACCTTGGATTTCTACTGACCTCGGCCTTTGGAGGTCAGATTTCTACTGACCTCAGCCTTTTGAGATCGGATTTCAGCTGATATTGGCCTTTTGGGCTCGAATTTTTGCTGATTTCGGTCTTTTAAGGCCAGATTTCTGTTAACCTTGGATTTCTGAGGTTGGATTTCTGCTTATCTCGGACTTCTGAGGGCGAATTTGTGCTGACCTCGGATTTCTGAGGTTTGATTTCTTCTGACCTCGAATTTCTGAGGTTGGATTTCTATTGACTTCATATTTCTGCTGACCTCAGCTCTCTGAGGTCGGATTTTTACTAACCTCAGCTTTCTGAGCTTGGATTTTTGCTGATCTCAGGTTGTGTTTGGTAGCCAACAATCTATCCAGATTGCTGGTAATTTAAAAGGGCCCCATCAGATGGATAGATTGTTGGTAATTTAAAAAAGTCCTATCAGATTATCATGTTTGGTATACCTTTTAGATTAGTAATCCAGATTGTCAGGTAATCTAGATTACTAACAGGATGGGTGGCTATTCAGATTACCAAACATTTGATAATCTGATAATAACAAGTTTGGACGAAAATGTCCTCATCAAAAAAATATATAATATAATATTTTATTATATTATAATAATATAATATTATATAATATTATATGATATTATGATAATATACTATAATATATAGTATAAATATAAATATAATATTATGTTGTATTATAATATTATTATAAAATAATATAATATTATATATTATTATTATAATAATAACATATTATAATAATATAATATTATATAATATTATATGATATTATGATAATATACTATAATATATAGTATAAATATAAATATAATATTATGTTGTATTATAATATTATTATAAAATAATATAATATTATATATTATTATTATAATACTATTATTTTATTAATAATATATTATAATAATATTATAATAATATAATATTATATAATATTGTATGATATTATAAAAATATAGTATAATATATATTATAAATATAAATATATATTAGAATATAATATATTATATATAATATATATTATAATATGTATATATATAATATTATATATTATATTTATATTTTGTGTATGAGGTGTGATTTTTAATAAATTTGATTTAAGAATATTTTAAAATTTTAATGTTATATTACCAGTAATCTTATTGTCATGCCAAACATATCAATCAAGATTTTCAGTAATTTTACTGCAACATTACCGATGTGTACCAAACGCGAAAATCAATATTACTGACAATCTATCCAGATTGCAGATAATCCAGATTATCAGTGTCTGGTAATGCACCAAACGCAATCTCAGTCTTTTGAGATTAGATTTCTGCTGACCTTGACCTTCGAAGGTCAGATTTCTGCTAACCTCAGTCTTTTTAGGTCGGATTTCTATTGATATCGGTCTTCTAAGCTCAGATTTCTCTTGACCTCAATCTTTTGAGGTCAAATTTGTGCTGGCCTTGGATTTTTGAAATCGGATTTGTTCTGGCCTCGGATTTCTGAAGTCAGATTTGTGCTGACCTCGGATTTCTACTGACCTCAAATTTCTAAGGTTAGATTTCTGCTGACCTCGTATTTTTTAGGTTGGATTTCTTCCGACCTTAGATTTCTAATGTCGGATTTCTGTTGAGCTTGGATTTTTACTGACCTCAGCCTTTTGAGGTTGGATTTCTGCTGATCTCAGCCTTCTGGGCTCAGATTTCTACTAATCTCAATCTTTTGAGATTGGATTTCTGCTGATCTTGCCCTTCTGAGTTCGGATTTCTGCTGATCTCAATCTTTTGAGATTGGATTTCTACTGACCTTGGTCTTTTGAGTTCGGATTTCTATTGATGTCAGCTAATAGCCTATTTCGCAAGTGCACGAAATCGCTCAAGTAATACAATGATGAATAAGAGATCGTTCCCACGAGGACTGAGTTTAATTACAAAAAATGAACACTGATTTCACTAATATCTGAACGATCGAAACTGAATGACAATGGAAACTAAAGCTAAAATTAACTCTAAAGAACTCAATGAAAGCTGAATCAAAATTCGATTGATAAAGCACTAGGATATATCTGATTTCACTTGAACCAATTATCAATTCTAGGTATTCTAATTAATAATTCAAATTTAATTATTAATGCAAGGATCAATAATCCTAAATTATTTAATAATCTCTTTCAAGACTTATTAAAAATACTAATTAAAATCTATAATCTATTTCCCAATACTAAAATAGATTTCAATTAGTTCATTAAGTACAATGATTATTTTCAAGATCCTAGAGGTCAAATCTTCTACTCCTGCTCCAATTATTATTCCTATGATGCTTATTATTAACTCCAATTTATAATCTTCCTTTCCAGTACCAATTATAAATCAAAATCAATTAAGTACAAAAAAGATAATAATACTTAAAAGCATTAAGTGCAAATAATAAGCAATTGCATTAACAAAGAAAATTAATACAAGAGTCTGGAATTGAAATCGAATCTAAGTTACATCAGGTACTCTAGCTAGAAATTTAGCTTTTCGTCATATCAAAATGAAACTCAAGTTTACTTGAATAATAATCCAAAATCATCCTAACAATGAGTTCTAAAAAATAAATTCAAAGTAGACAAGAAAAAGGAATTAAAAACTCGGAAGAAACTGTAGAGCCGAACGAATCCTCTCTTCAAATCTTCCAGATGCTCCAAACTCTCCTTGCTTGATTTCCAGCTTTCAAAGATGATTCTTTTTTTTTCTCTCTCTTTTTTTTTTTGGAATATATTTTAGGATTCTTAAATAGGGCTAGGGCTAGGATTAAGGTGGTATTTTCTCCATGATTTTATTCTATGTATAATTCTTTTTATTTGGTATAGAATCTCTCCTCCTTTGGATAAGCTTCAAGCAACCACCAGCCGTCTACTCCTTATGTTGCCCAAATTTTTTTGATTTTATTCTGATTTCCATGGTAAAAGAAGGAAAGGAGGCATGGTTAATTAGAGAAGAAGGATTCATTCCTTCTTCAGCCTTCCTGGGTCCACAAAATCTCCAAAATAAAGTAAGGTTTCAGCTGCCCAAATCAGGTTTTCTAAGAATTGGTCCTAATTCTTTCCAAGTTTGTTCCTCATGCAGAATTAGTTTGGATTCTGATTTTTTTTTTCATTTAATTCTTTATAAGATAGCTCCTTGCCACCCAAAATTTGTTGCCATATCGGATCTCTATGCGAAGAAAAACTAGGAAGAATCGGGTGTATCGGGTATTTCTTATTATGTCTAATATTGTTACCAACTTCAACCTGCTGTAGCAACCTCATCTAAAATCTAAATTTGATTTTGTAAATTATGTTCCTTTCTTGCTTCTCTTAGAATTCTGTAGGATTTGGTCTTACTCAATTTGGAGTCCTGTAGCTTGCCTTTTAGGAATCCTCATGCCAAAGTATCTAAAATTTAGATTGGTTGACTAGATGAGAGAGATTAACTGCTTGATTTGTTTTTTGCACCTTTGATTTCTTTACTTGACTGATGATGCCAAAAAGGATGACGTGTGGGGTCCATTGATATCTGGATTTGGTTATTCTGCTTCGAGATGAACTCTAATTTTGATGCACGACCTTGATGACTCTAGATGACAGATCCTACTGAATTGGACTCAACTAATTTCACTTAATTTTGACCTTTAAAACATGGTTAAGACCAATTAGGTGTGACCTAGCTCAATTACTTGCAATTGACATAAAACATATCAGGTTCTTACATTTATTTAGTTAATTATTATACCAATTTCATCAAAATCATTAAAACTAATAATAATAATTACTATAAAAATGCAACACATCAAACACCCCCAAACCTAGGTTTTTGCTTGTCCCTGAGCAAAAGAAAAGTCCAAATCAAAAATGGAGAATCTAAAACAAAAATTATTACTAAAAATTTTATTTAACATTAATACACTTAAGATCCATTTGGACATAAAGGAGTGATCTCTACCCAAATGTCATGGCTTAACTATCTTAACCTAAAATCGAAAGGCAAACCCATAAGCTAACTATTCCAAACTCATTCATACTCAAACGAAATCGAGCACAATCAATAGCTACCCTGCTTCCTTTAGATTTTAATAAAGTAATTCGGTTCAAACATCCATCCGTGCATGTAAAACCCTATCAGCCCGTCTCCACTAGTGCAAACAACATCCTCAAGAGATCAATAGGACTTTTATGGGTTAAAAAAAAAAATTGAAAGCAAGCAACCTGAATGATGGTTATGGTCACATAAGTGAAAATAAATTAACCACAATAAATCAGAGCATACTCAATTACTTATACTTTACATTCCTTCCTTTATTTATTTTATTTTATACTTTCAGAATAGTCTATACATTTTGGCACTCTTTCTTAAGTCATCATTTGCCTTTTTACGCGAATACCGACATTGGTCATGAAGGCACCCGGTTACTCAATAAGTCATATACTTAAAGTGCTTTGCATACTCATAATTCAAGTCTCTATTTGACGTAAAAGCAAACATGGGGCTCATGAATGCTCCTAGTTACTAGGCAACTTGAAACAACGGAGTAAATTGTGCTTTTTTTCTTTTTCTTTTCTTTTTTTTAAAATGGAAGGAATACTAAAAATTTAGTATGCTCTAACTATTATAATCAATTATTCTCAAACAATATGAATAGTAGATATGAGATAGGATAGAAAGAAAATACAAGGGATCAAAAAGGGTATAGCAAAGAAATGCCTGTATCATTTCTCTCAAATACATTGCCTACATTTCATTTCAACAAGCATAATAAAGCTCACAAGCAGGATTGGCGAAGCAAAATAACTATCTCCTATACGAGATTTTATCTAAGTATTTACAAGTTTAAAATAGTCAATCACTGAATTTGACTTCCAAATTCAAAACTTAGATAGCCAACAATAACACAAAAGCAAAATCGTCTCTCTCTATATCCTTAGAAGTCATCAGTGAATCAATATTTTACTTTTTTTTTATTTTTTTTATTTTTTTATAACAAAATACTAACATGAGAAATACAAATGCACTCCCAAACCTGAATTGGACATTGTCCTCAATGACAAGATCACCACTACATATTATAGCAAGACATTCTTAAAGGTTAGGGGTATTCCCCTTTGTAGCGTGCCTATGTACGAGTTTGCAACTTGTCCTCAATCTTTTTTTCTCTTTTGTCTTCTTCAATGTACCTAATTCTAATCGGGACAAGTGATCTGCTACAAGATTTTCTGCTCCTTTCTTGTCCCTAATCTTCAAGTCAAATTTTTGCAACAAGAGCACCCAACGAATTAGTCTTGGTTTCGCATTTTTTTTTCAAGTAAATATTTAATTGCCGAGTGGTCAATATAAACTATTGTTTTTGCTCCTATAAGATATGGTCTAAATTTATCAAAAGCAAAAACAATAGCAAGCAACTCTATGGTGGCATAGTTCAACTATGCATCATTTAGTGTTCGACTCGCATAGTACACCATATGAAGTCTGTTCCCCTTTCTTTGTCCCAAGACTGCACCTATAGCGTAGTCGCTTGCATCACACAAGTTCAAATGGTAAATTTCAATCAGGTGCAATGATGATGGGAGCTGAGATTAATTCTTTCTTTAACCTGTTAAAAGCAACCAAACACTCATCAGTAAATTTAAAAGGCACATCCTTGATCAATAAATTACAAAGAGGTTTGGTAATTTTGGAGAAGTCTTTTATAAATCTTCTATAGAAGCCAGCATGTCCTAAGAAACTCCTCACTCCTTTAACAGATGTTGGTGCTGGTAATTTTTCAATGACCTCCACCTTTGCTTTGTCCACTTCTATGCCTCTGGATGAAATTTTGTATCCTAACACTACTCCTTTCTGTACCATAAAATGACACTTCTCCCAATTCAATACAAGATTAGTTTCTTCACAATGCTGTAGAACTTGGGAGAGGTTAGTCAAACACATATCAAAAGAAGGACCAAAAACTGAAAAAATCATCCATAAAGATTTCAATGAATTTTTCAACCATGTCAGAGAATATAGACATCATACACCTTTGAAAAATTGCAGGTGCATTACATAACCCAAATAGGCATTCTCCTATATGCAAATGTTCCATATGGACAAGTAAATGTAGTTTTTTCTTGGTCCTCAGGTGCAATAGGAATTTGAAAATATCCTGAATAACCATCTAAGAAACAATAGAAGGGATATCCAGACAATCTCTCAAGCATCTGATTAATAAAAGGCAAGGAAAAATGGTCCTTGCGTATGGCTTTGTTTAACTTTCTATAATCAATACACACACGCCAACCAGTGACTGTCCTAGTGGGTATCAGCTCATTTCTATCATTTGTAATAACAGTCATCCCCTCTTTCTTAGGAACTACTTGAACAGGGCTTACCCAACTACTATCAGAAATAGGATAGATAATTTCCGCATCAAGTAATTTCATTACTTCAGCTCTAACTACTTCCTTCATATTAGGATTTAACCTACGTTGATGCTCAATTGAAGGTTTGTAGTTATCTTCCATTAAAATTTTATGCATGCATATACTAGGACTAATCCTCTTAATATCATCAATAGACTAGCCTAGTGCTTTTTTTATGCTTTCTCAACACATGCAACAATTTTCTTTCTTGTTCAACAGACAAATGAGCAGATATAATGATAGAAAAAATGGATGAGTCTCCCAAGAATGTATATCTTATGTGAGAAGGGAGCTGCTTAAGCTCAAGCTTGGAGGTTGGGTTAGCTTCTACTGAATCCTATATTTTCTCAACATCATTTAACACATCAACATACTCAATTAACTATTCAAATTTTTTTTTAACTATTTTATCTTCAACACAATCAATCAAGTCATATTTAGAATTATCAATTATTTCACTAATAAATTTATTAATCACATCTAATCTAAAATACTCATCATTCTCAAGAGGATATTTAGAAGAATTAAGCACGTTAAAAATTACCTTTTCTTGTCCCACTCTTAAAGTAAGCTTACCCTCATGGATATCTATAAGTGCCTTGCCAGTTGCAAGAAATGGACGCCCCAATATCAAAGGAACCTCTCTATCTTCCTCCATATCCAAGACAATGAAATCCATTGGAAAGATAAATTTGTCCATCTTGACTAACACATCCTCCACTATGCCTCTTGGATATGTCACCGATTGATCAGCTAGTTGTAATGAAACACTGGTCAGTTTCACATCCTCTAGTCCAAGCTTCCTGAAAATAGATAACGACATCAAGTAAATGCTAGCACCTAAATCGCATAATGCTTTAGTGAATTCGAAATTGCCAATATTGCATGGAATTGTAAAACTCCCTAGATTCTTTAGTTTTGATGGCAACTTGTTAAGAATGATTGCACTGCATTCTTCGATGAGCATGACTATCTCATGGTCCTCTAGCCTTCTCTTTTTGGAAAGGATATCCTTCAAGAATTTGATATAGCTAAGCATCTGGGCTAATGCCTCAGCAAATGGAATATTTATGTGTAGTTTCTTGAAAACCTCCAAAAATTTTAGAAAGTTCTTGTCATCCTTACTTTGCTTGAGCCTTTGAGGAAAAGGAATTGGTGGGATGTAGGGCTTTACTGGCTCTTCCTTTTTCTCTTTTAGCTTCTCTTCGATCATAGTCTCTTCTTGAGTTTGTTCCTTTACTTGCTCCTTAACAGGCTCTTTCCTTGGTTGTTCCCCAAGTTGTTTGCCACTCCTTAAGGTAATTGCCTTCACATGCTCTTTCGGGTTCGTTTCAGTATTGCTAGGCAATGATCCTTGAGTTCTATTAGCTACCATATTGGCCAACTGTCCCATTTGTACTTCCAAGTTCTTAATGGCAGCTTGCTGGTTTTGGAAGTTTGCCTTAGTTTCACCCATGAAATCAGTAGTGGCCTTGATAAGAGTTGCAACCAATTCTTCTAGGTTAGACTTCTTTTCTTGCTGTGGGAAACCAGGTGGTCCTCTATTTTGATAATTCTGTTGTTGCTGCTGATTTCCCTAGGAAAAGTTTGGATGGTTCTTCCAGGCAGGTGTGTAGGTGTTTGAGTATGGATTGTTCTGTTGCCTTCCTTGGTTTGCCACATATTGCACTTGTTCTTGTACTGGAGGCATGAATGAGCTGTCAATCGGGCAATCTCGAGTAGCATGTTGCCCAGTACACATCTCACAGGTCTGCACACGAGTATTAACAGTATTAATAGATAAATGATCTAATTTTTTGAAAATAGTGTCTACCTTTGCATTGAGTGCAGTAATAGCGTCTATCTCATGAACCCCAGCAGGCCTCCTCGCCATGTTCCTCTCATTGGGCGATTGATAATTGTTGTTGGCCATTTCCTTCAAAAGATCATAGGCCTCATCAAGCGACTTCCCCATCAATGAACCTCCAGCAGCATCAATATTAATTCTAGTATGGTTATTCAATCCATTGTAGAAGATTTGCACAACCAACCATTTAGGTAGCCCATAGTGCGGACACCTCCTAAGCAGATCCTCAAACCTTTCCCAAGCTTCATATAAGGTCTCCATATCGAATTGCACAAAGGTTTGGATGTCGGTCCTCAATTTGGTAGTCTTAGCAGGTGGAAAGAATTTTGCCAAAGATTTTTGTGCTAAATCGTTCCATGTGGTGATCGAGCCAGCAGGAAGAGACTGTAACCATGCTCTAGCCTTATCTCTAAGTGAATATGGGAACAATCTTAGCCGAATTGCATCATCTGACACTCCATTCTGCTTAAGGGTATCACATATTTCCAAGAAGTTTGCAATGTGTGCATTAGGGTCATCATTGGGCAATCCTCCAAACTGAATCTGCTGTTTGGATCATTTGGATCAAAGCAGGCTTGATCTCAAAGTTGTTTGCCTGCACAGGTGGCCTTGTGATGCTAGATGAAGCTCCATTCACGATAGGCATGGCATAATCTCGCAATGCCCTGGGGTTTGCCTCTCTAACAACCTCATTATTCCCTACTACAACAACTTCTCTCCTTGTATCTTCAGCCATTTCTACTTTTGCCTCGGATTCCTTCTCTTCTCTGATGGCTTTTCTGTTTTGTCTACAGGTGCGATCAATTTCTTAATTTGAAATAGGGTTTGATTCAATTCTCACAAGTCGACCCAATTCTCTTTTCCAAGTTGCAATTTTGAAAGATTATTATTATTATTTATTTATTTATTTTAAAAAGAAGAGAGAAGAGGAAGGAGAGATAGAAAAGAAATGAGTTCTAAAGATGAGTCCTAAAGAGTCCTAAATCTAGAGATGAAAGAGAAGAGCGTTTTAATTAGATTTAAATTTTAATGGCAAACAAGTTAGCACAAAATGGACCATCTGTCCTGAGTGTTAGATATATGTGCCCTAGAAGCCAGAATTGGCTGACACTTGTAATACACTTCTAGGGGCAAAATTGTAATTTTGACTATAATTAATGAAATGGGTTATTTTCTATCACACCTGTGTATTTAGTGTCTGTGATACATCCTTTGAGTTAATGGTAATGATAATTCATATTTTCAAGAGTTGAAAATTTAAGACATGAATAATCATTATTAACTCATAAACAGCTCCCGACCATAGGATCATCACGAGGATGGTGATTGATCCGGAAGGTTGGTGTACGATCGCTTCTCTTTAGTAGATGAGTCTTGAGTCTACGGTGTGGAGACACCGGAGCGAGAGTACAGGTACTCGTTAGAGAACGAGGGCACTGAGCGTGACCACCTCGAGTAGTCATTAGGAAGTCTACCTTCTCGTCAATGACTGACTCGATGCTGCAGTAGTGTGTCTGGTTCTTTGACCTGAGATGCATCGGCAGTTCACCTTGAGGGTGTTATAGTTTGACTACACCATTACTCGGTCTCCTAGCCATATGGAACCCTGAGGTGTATGTTGGCTATAGCATGTTCATTGTAGGAACTGGATTGCATCAAGATGGGAATCTATCTACCTCGGTGGTAGAGGAGCAGCCCTATGATGAATCATGAGAATCAAGTCCTGAAGCCCATGGCCATGGCAGAGTGAAATAATAGAAAGAGTTTCTATTTAGATTTTCACATTGGACTCGAATCGAATGATTACATCATATGACAGAGACTAGGGTTTGACGAGTTCACCTTAACCCTAATCTGATCGGGGCTCAAGATAGAAGAACTTAATCACACAGGTAGCTGCACCAAGAGGTTCGCATTCAGCTCTGATGGGTTGCCACCATATACTGCTAGGTGTCACTGGTGGATTTTGGGAGCAATTAGAATGATTTAGATGATCGATCATTCTAGCTGTTCGAATCAGAAGAGTTCTGATCCATCGAAAGGAGTTTCGATGATGTCGATGATAGAGATCATGACATATCCCATTACCATACAGAACTGAACCTAACTGGGTCACACAAACAAGGGTTTGAATCTGGTGATCATCAATTGAACTGATCTAGTTCAATTGATCTGAATGAGATTCAATTAGGTTCAAGGAAATCGTGCTAGCACTCGATTGAACCTAACGTTCTTCTTTTACTATCATAAATAAGTTGTCCTGACTGAGCCAAAGGAGTTTGTGCTCAATCAGAGGCCTTCATATGGTCTGACTGGAGGTTGTCCAAGTCAGAAAAGGTTGTCTTATTTGTAAGACATTACCTGCCATTTTTGGTCACCTGCCATTTCTTGTTCTTTGACTTTGGTCAAAAGTCTACCTTTGACTGGTCAAACGTTGACCATTGACACTTTGACTTTTGACCACATGTCATGCACCTATTGGAGAGCTGGTGGGGGCCTGTCCCCCTGCCAGAACCTGGCAAGGAGAAGGGCGCACGCCACCCTAGGGTGGCGTGAGCCCAAGTAGGAGGCGCCTAGGAGTCCTTGTTGGACAAGGACTCCATCCTCCCTTTTGGATTCCAATCAGAGTTCTACTAAGAATCCAGTTTGACTGGTCTTAGGCACCCTCTAAGGAGGAATCCAGGGGTCTCTATTCCAACCAATCAGATTTAGATCTGATTTCACAAAGGGTTGTGATTGGTTGAGAGGAAGAGGAGTTGGATCACAAGAGGTCTATAAATAAGACCCTGCGCCCAACCCTAATTCCAATGAAATTAGACCCATGCCCCAAGGCTGCCTCTCCCCTCCTTCTCCATGCCATAGTCTCTTCTCCCCTTGCTCTCCACGTCCAAAAGAGTTTTGGACTTTAGGTTGGTGCGATTCAGATCAAGGAAAGGCGATCAAAAGCAAGAAGGCTGCGCTGCTGCAAAAGGACGACTGCAGATCTTCAAAAGAGTTTTGAAGATCCTCCAGATCAGATCCAGATCTGATTTTTGGAGGTGTGATAGAGAAGAAGAGGATCTCCAGATCCAACCCGAGTGGATACCGGTAGAGGCCAGGCGCTTGCGTGGCTAAGATCCAGAACCTTCCGCTGCAATCAGGATCATCTACAGGGTAATAGGATTACCCAAATCAGGTAAATTAAATTTGATTTAATTTATCTTATTTTATTTTATTTATTAAAATAATAAGAATCAGATCTGAAACATATCAAGATCTGATTGGATCAAGAGAAAAAATTTTTGAAATATATCTCTTGATCTAATCAGATCTGGACGAACCTGGACCGGAAAATCAGGATTTCCCTTCAACTGGTATCAGAGCCATGGTTCTAAATTATTTAGATCTGATTTTAATTTTATTTTAATTAGAAAATAAAGTGATTTCAGATGTCACATGAGATGTGATCAGATCTGAAATCAGAAAAATTAAAATTAAATGATTTGGATCTAAGAACATGAAGATATGCATGACTAGTTCTAGAATAGAATAGTTCTATAGAATAGTTTTGCATGTCTTTGATTTAATCTGATTAAATCATATTTTAGATCTTCTTATTTACTATTTTCTGATATTATAAGTGTTATAATAACATCTGATAAACAGCAAATAAAAATTATTTAATTTTAAATATCATATGAGATATGATGATGCATGTCTAGACTAGTTGTAGAATAGTTCTACATAATTGTCTAGATTAGAATTTATTTTGATTAGATCAATTTAAATCTAATTTTTCAGATTATTATGAGATAATTTAGATCTGAAAACATGCATGATTTGATACATGAGATGTATGCAAAATATGCCTTGATTAGATCTAAATTTGTATATGAGATATATGATATAGATCTATAACTGTTTTGTAGATTTACATGTTCCTGATTAAGGCGTTCCTCTTGGCCGTCCGGTCATAAGAACGAAGAAGGGTTTGAAGGCCCTCTCTTCCCATTCGATGGGGTGTTCTTATGACGTGTAGGGGTGCTGCGTGTTCGTCCTTAATCAGAAACCCAAAACTTACTTTCTGCAAAACCCTAGATCCTGAAACCAAACACCCCCAAACCTAGGTTTTTGCTTGTCCCTAGCAAAAGAAAAGTCCAAATCAAAAATGGAGAATCTAAAACAAAAAATTATTACTAAAAATTTTATTTAACATTAATACACTTAAGATCATTTGGACATAAAGGAGTGATCTCTACCCAAATCGTCATGGCTTAACTATCAACCTAAAATCGAAGGCAAACCCATAAGCTAACTATTCCAAAACATATCATACTCAAACGAAAATCGACAAATCAATAGCTACCCTGCTTCGCTTAGTTTAATAAAGTAATTCGTGTTCAAACAATCCATCCGTGCATGTAAAACCCTATCAGCCCGTCTCCTACTAGTGCAAACACATCCTCAAGAGATCATAGGATATTTATGGTTAAAAAAAAATTGAAAGCAAGCAACCCTGAATGATGGTTATGGTCACATAAGTGAAAATAAATTAACCACAATAAATCAGAGCATACTCAATTACTTATACTTTACATTCCTTCTTTATTTTAGTTTATTTATACGCTTCAGATAGTCTATACATTTTGGCACTCTTTCTAAGTCATCATTGCCTTTGACGCAATACCGACATTGGTCATGGCACCGGGGTACTAAAAGTCATATACTTAAGTGCTTGCATACTATTATCAAAGTCATATTGACGTAAAAGCAAACATGGGCTCATGAATGCTCCTATTACTAGGCACTTGAAAAAACGGAGTAAATGTGCTATTTTTCTTTTTCTTATCTTTTTTTATAAAATGGAAGGAATACTAAAAATTTAGTATGCTCTAACTATTTATATCAATTATTTCTCAAACAATATGAATAGTAGATATGAGATAGATAGAAAGAAAATACAAGGATCAAAAAGTATAGCAAGAAATGCCTGTATCATTTCTCTCAAATACATTGCCTACATTTCATTTCAACAAGCATAATAAAGCTCACAAGCAGGATTGGCGAAGCAAAATAACTATCTCCTATACGAGATTTTATCTAAGTATTTACAAGTTTAAAATAGTCAATCACTGAATTTGACTTCCAATTCAAAACTTAGATAGCCAACAATAACACAAAGCAAAATCGTCTCTTCTCTATATCCTTAGAAGTCATCAGTGAATCAATATTTTACTTTTTTTTATTTTTTTATTTTTTATAACAAAATACTAACATGAGAAATACAAATGCACTCCCAAACCTGAATTGGACATTTTCCTCAATGACAAGATCACCACTACATATTATAGCAAGACATGTCTTAAAGGTTAGGGTATTCCCCTTTGTAGGTGCCTATGTACAGTTTTGCAACTTGTCCTCAATCTTTTTTTCTCTTTGTCTTCTTCAATGTACTAATTCTAATCGGACAAGTGATCTGCTATCAAGATTTCTGCTCCTTCTTGTCCCAATCTTCAAGTCAAATTTTTGCAACAAAGAAGCCACGGATTAGTCTTGGTTTCGCATTTTTTTTTTCAAGTAAAATATTTAATTGCCGAGTGGTCAATATAAACTATTGTTTTTGCTCTATAAGATATGTCAAATTTATCAAAGCAAAAACAATAGCAAGCAACTCTTATGGTGGCTGTTTCAACTATGCATTATTTAGTGTTCGACTCGCATAGTACACCATATGAAGTCTGTTCCCCTTTCTTTGTCCCAAGACTGACACTATAGCGTAGTCGCTTGCATCACAAAGTTCAAATGTAAAATTTCAATCAGGTGCAATGATGATGGGAGCTGAGATTTAATTCTTTCTTTAACCTGTTAAAAGCAACAAACACTCATCAGTAAATTTAAAAGGCACATCCTTGATCAATAAATTACAAAGAGGTTTGGTAATTTTGGAGAAGTCTTTTATAAATCTTCTAAGAAGCCAGCATTGTCCCTAAGAACTCCTCATCCTTAACAGATGTTGGTGCTGGTAATTATTTCAATGACCTCCACCTTTGCTTTGTTCCACTTCTATGCCTCTGATGAATTTTGTTCCTAACACTACTCCTTTCTGTACCATAAAATGACACTTCTCCCAATTCAATACAAGATTAGTTTCTTCACAATGCTGTAGAACTTAGGAGAGGTTAGTCAAACACATATCAAAAGAATGACCAAAACTGAAAAAATCATCCATAAAGATTCAATGAATTTTTCAACCATGTCAAGAGATATAGACATCATACACCTTTGAAAAATTGCAGGTGCATTACATACCCAAATGGGCATTCTCCTATATGCAAATGTTCCATATGGACAAGTAAAATGTAGTTTTTCTTGGTCCTCAGGTGCAATAGGAATTTGAAAATATCCTGAATAACCATCTAAGAAACATAGAAGGGATATCCAGACAATCTCTCAAGCATCTGATTAATAAAAGGCAAGGAAAAATGGTCCTTGCGTATGGCTTTGTTTAACTTTCTATAATCAATACACACACGCCAACCAGTGACTGTCCTAGTGGTATCAGCTCATTTCTATCATTTGTAATAACAGTCATCCCTCTTTCTTAGGAACTACTTGAACAGGGCTTACCCAACTACTATTCAGAAATAGGATAGATAATTTCCGCATCAAGTATTTCATTACTTCAGCTCTAACTACTTCCTTCATATTAGGATTTAACCTACGTTGATGCTCAATTGAAGGTTGTGTTATATCTTCCATTAAAATTTTATGCATGCATATACTAGGACTAATCCTCTTATATTCATCAATAGACTAGCCTAGTGCTTTTTTTATGCTTTTCAACACATGCAACAATTTTCTCTTGTTCAACAGACAATGAGCAGATATAATGATAGAAAAAATGGATGAGTCTCCCAAGAATGTATATCTTATGTGAGAAGGGAGCTGCTTTAAGCTCAAGCTTGGAGGTTGGGTTAGCTTCTTACTGAATCCTATATTTTTTCTCAACATCATTTAACACATCAACATCTCAATTAACTATTCAAATTTTTTTTTTAACTATTTTTCTTCAACACAATCAATCAAGTCATATTTAAATTATCAATTATTTCACTAATAAATTTATTAATCACATCTAATCTAAAATACTCATCATCTTCTCAGAGGAATTTTAGAAGAATTAAGACGTTAAAATTACCTTTTCTTGTCCCACTCTTAAAGTAAGCTTACCCTCATGGATAATCTATAAGTGCCTTGCCAGTTGCAAGAATGGACGCCCAATATCAAAGGAAACCTCTCTATCTTCCTCCATATCCAAGACAATGAAATCCATTGAAAGATAAATTTGTCCATCTTGACTAACACATCCTCCACTATGCTCTTGGATATGTCACCGATTGATCAGCTAGTTGTAATGAAACACTGGTCGTTTCACATCCTCTAGTCCAAGCTTCCTGAAAATAAGATAACGACATCAAGTAAATGCTAGCACCTAATACGATAATGCTTTATGAATTCGCAAATTGCCAATATTGCAGGAATTGAAAACTCCCTAGATTCTTTAGTTTTGATGGCAACTTGTTAAGAATGATTGCACTGCATTCTTCGATGAGCATGACTAATCTCATGGTCCTCTAGCCTTCTCTTTTTGGAAAGGATATCCTTCAAGAATTTGATATAGCTAAGCATCTGGGCTAATGCCTCAGCAAATGGAAATATTTATGTTAGTTTTTTGAAAACCTCCAAAAATTTTAGAAAGTTCTTGTCATCCTTACTTTGCTTTGAGCCTTTGAGGAAAAGGAATTGGTGGGATGTGGGCTTTACTAGCTCTTTCTTTTTCTCTTTTAGCTTCTCTTCGATCATAGTCTCTTCTTGAGTTGTTCCTTTACTTGCTCCTTAACAGGCTCTTTCCTTGGTTGTTCCCCAAGTTGTTTGCACTTCTTAAAGGTAATTGCCTTCACATTGCTCTTTCGGGTTCGTTTCAGTATTGCTAGGCAATGATCCTTGAGTTCTATTAGCTACCATATTGGCCAACTGTCCCATTTGTACTTCCAAGTTCTTAATGGCAACTTGCTGGTTTTGGAAGTTTGCCTTAGTTTCACCCATGAAATCAGTAGTGGCCTTGATAAGAGTTGCAACCAATTCTTCTAGATTAGACTTCTTTTCTTGAAACCAGGTGGTCTTCTATTGTGATAATTCTGTTGTTGCTGCTGATTTCCCCAGGAAAAGTTTGGATGGTTCTTCCAGGCAGGTGTGTAGGTGTTTGAGTATGGATTGTTTCTGTTGCCTTCCTTGGTTTGCCATATATTGCACTTGTCTTGTACTGGAGGCATGAATGAGCTGTCAATCGGGCAATCTCAAGTAGCATGTTGCCCAGTACACATCTCACAGGTCTGCACACGAAGTATTAACAGTATTAATAGATAAATGATCTAATTTTTTGAAATAGTGTCTACTTTGCATTGAGTGCAGTAATAGCGTCTATCTCATGAACCCAGCAGGCCTCCTCGCCATGTTCCTCTCATTGGGCGATTGATAATTTGTTTGGCCATTCCTTCAAAAGAATCATAGGCCTCATCAAAGCGACTTCCCCATCAATGAACCTCAGCAGCATCAATATTAATTCTAGTATGGTTATTCAATCCATTGTAGAAGATTTGCACAACCAAACCATTTAGGTAGCCAAGTGGCGGACACTCCTAAGCATCCTCAAACCTTTCCCAAGCTTCATATTAAGGTCTCCATATCGAATTGCACAAAGGTTTGGATGTCGGTCCTCAATTTGGTAGTCTTAGCAGTGGAAAGAATTTTGCCAAAGATTTTTGTGCTAAATCGTTCCATGTGGTGATCGAGCCAGCAGGAAGAGACTGTAACCATGCTCTAGCCTTATCTCTAAGTGAATATGGGAACAATCTTAGCCGAATTGCATCATCTGACACTCCATTCTGCTTAAGGGTATCACATATTTCCAAGAAGTTTGCAATGTGTGCATTAGGGTCATCATTGGGCAATCCTCCAAACTGAATCTGCTGTTTGGATCATTTGGATCAAAGCAGGCTTGATCTCAAAGTTGTTTGCCTGCACAGGTGGCCTTGTGATGCTAGATGAAGCTCCATTCACGATAGGCATGGCATAATCTCGCAATGCCCTGGGGTTTGCCTCTCTAACAACCTCGTTATTCCCTGCTACAATAACTTTGCTCCTTGTATCTTCAGTCATTTCTACTTTTGCCTCGGATTTCTTCTCTTCTCTGATGGCTTTTCTGTTTTGTCTACAGATGCGATCAATTTCTTAATTTGAAATAGGGTTTGATTCAATTCTCACAAGTCGACCCAATTCTCTTTTCCAAGTTGCAATTTTGAAAGATTATTATTATTATTTATTTATTTATTTAAAAAAGAGAGAGAAAGGAAGGAGAGATAGAAAAGAAATGAGTTCTAAAGATGAGTCCTAAAGAGTTCCTAAATCTAGAGATGAAAGAGAAGAGCGTTTTAATTAGATTTAAATTTTAATGGCAAACAAGTTAGCACAAAATGGACCATCTGTCCTGAGTGTTAGATATATGTGCCCTAGAAGCCAGAATTGGTGACACTTGAATACACTTCTAGGGGCAAATTGTAATTTTGACTATAATTAATGAAATGGGTTATTTTCTATCACACCTGTGTATTTAGTGTCTGTGATACATCCTTTGAGTTAATGGTAATGATAATTCATATTTTCAAGAGTTGAAAATTTAAGACATGAATAATCATTATTAACTTCATAAACAGCTCCCGACCATAGGTCATCACGAGGATGGTGATTGATCCCGAAGGTTGGTGTACGATCGCTTCTCTTTAGTAGATGAGTCTTGAGTCTACGGTGTGGAGACACCGGAGCGAGAGTACAGGTACTCGTTAGAGAACGAGGGCACTGAGCGTGACCACCTCGAGTAGTCATTAGGAAGTCTACTTCTCGTCAATGACTGACTCGATGCTGCAGTTAGTGTATCTGGTTCTTTGACCTGAGATGCATCGGCAGTTCACTTGAGGGTGTTATAGTTTGACTACACCATTACTCGGTCTCCTAGCCATTAATAGCCTATTTCGCAAGTGCACGAAATCGTTCAAGTAATACAATGATGAATAAGAGATCGTTCCTACGAAGACTGAGTTTAATTACCAAAAATGAATGCTGATTTCACTAATATCTAAACGATTGAAACTGAATGACAATGGAAACTAAAGCTAAAATTAACTCTAAAGAACTCAATGAAAGCTGAATCAAAATTTGATTGATAAAGTACTAGGGTATATCTGATTTCACTTGGACCAATTATCAATTCCAAGTATTCTGATTAATAATCTAAATTTAATTATTAATGCAAGGATCAATAACCCTAAATTATTTAATAATCTCTTTTGAGACTTATTAAAAATACTAATTAAAATCTATAATCTATTTTTCAATAGTAAAATAGATTTCAATTAGTTCATTAAGTAAAGTGATTATTTTCAAGATCCCACAGGTCAAATGTTCTGCTCCCGCTCCAATTATTATTTCTATGATGCTTATTATTAACTCTAATTTATAATCTTCCTTCTCAGTACCAATTATAAATCGAAATCAATCAAGTACCAAAGATAATAATATTTAAATACATTAAGTGCAAATAACAAGCAATTGCATTAACAAAGAAAATTAATACAAGATCTGGAATTGAAATCAAATCCAAGTTACATCAGGTACCCTAGCTAGAAATTTAGCTTTTCGTCGTATCAAAATCAAACTCAAGTTTACTTGAATAATAATCCAAAATCATCCTAACAATGAGTTCTAGAAAATAAATTCAAAGTAGACAAGAAAAAAGAATTAAAAACTCTGAAGGAACTATAGAGCCGAATGAATCCTCTCTTCAAATCTTCCAAATGCTTCAAACTCTTCTTGCTTGATTTCCAGCTTTCAAAGATGATTCTTTTTTTTTTCTTTTCTCTCTTTTTTTTTTGAATATGTTTTAGGATTCTTAAATAGGGTAGGGCTAGGATTAAGGTAGTATTTTCTTCATGATTTTATTCTATGTATAATTTTTTTTATTTGGTATAGAATCTCTCCTCCTTTGGATAAGCTTCAAGCAACCACCAACCGTCTACTCCTTATGCTGCCCAATTTTTTTTGATTTTATTCTGATTTCCATGGTAAAAAAGAGAAAGGAGGCATGGTTAATTAGAGAAGAAGGATTCGTTCCTTCTTCAGCCTTCCTAGGTCCACAAAATCTCCAAAATAAAGTAAGGTTTCAGCTGCCCAAATCAGATTTTCTAAGAATTGGTCCTAATTCTTTCCAAGTTTGCTCCTCATGCAGAATTAGTTTGGATTCTGATTTTCTTTTTCATTTAATTCTTTATAAGATAGCTCCTTGCCATCCAAAATTTGTTGCCATATCGGGTCTCTGTGCCAAGAAAAACTAGGAAGAATCGGGTGTATCGGGTATTTCTTATTATGCCTAATATTGTTACCAACTTCAACCTGCTGTAGCAACCTCGTCTGAAATCTAAATTTGATTTTGTAAATTATGTTCCTTTCTTGCTTCTCTTAGAATTCTGTAGGATTTAGTCTTACTCAATTTGGAGTCCTGTAGCTTACCTTTTAGGAATCCTCATGCTAAAGTATCTAAAATTTAGATTGGTTGACTAGATGAGAGAGATTAACTGCTTGATTTATTTTTTGCATCTTTGATTTCTTTACTTGACTGATGATGCCAAAAAGGATGATGTGTGGGGTCCATTGATATCTGGATTTGGTTATTCCGCTTCGAGATGAACTCTGATTTTGATGCACGACCTTGATGACTCCAAATGACAGATCCTGCTGAATTGGACTCAACCAATTTTACTTAATTTTGATCTTTAAGACATGGTTAAGTCCAATTAGGTGTGACCTAGCTCAATTACCTACAATTGACATAAAACATATCAGGTTCTTACATTTATTTAGTTAATTATTATACCAATTTCATCAAAATGATTAAAACTAATAATAATAATTACTATAAAAATGCAACACATCATCAGCCTTCTAAGTTTAGATGTCTGCTAACCTCAATCTTTTGAGGTTGGATTTCTATTGACCTCGGCCTTCTAAGGTAGGATTTCTACTGACCTTAATCTTCTAAGCTCGGATTTTTGCTTCTCTTCCAAACAAGGAGGGTGTAGTTGGGGTTCGCTACCAAGATCTCCAAGACAAATTGGACTCAAGGTGAAATCTATCTCATTGTTCTTACAAATAAATTACCTGATTTTATTAATTATGGTCCTCCCCAGATTTACTACCACTACAAAGTCATTGAGCCCACAGTAAAGAACAAATCTACTCTTTCTAACACTCATTAATGATTATTGGAGGCATAGGGGCAAAGGCAGCCACGATGGAAAGTGTGGACCTCGACGTGCGGGGCCGACTACCTTGGCTATGGGGTGGCGTGCAGATGTTGGCGCTGCTGCAGGCATCTTCGACTGCTCCTAAGAACGTGGGGAGCTTCGGCCATGCCTGGGAGCGTGGAGGGAGGACTTCGGCACCACCTAGGACCACCGATTCAGTGGGACTCGGCACTCACGAGCATGCGGGAGGATCCGATGACTTTGGTCGTGCGGTAACCGCCAATCCGGCAGTGCTCGACACTCACGAGCACAAGGGAGGAGCTGGGACTGTCGATCTTGTAGGGTTCGGTGTTTATGGGCATGAGGGAGGAGCTGGGACCGCCGATCCGATGGGTTCGACGCTTACAGGTGCAAAGGAGGGGAGCCACGAAGCTATTGGCATCAGCCTTGGCATCAGGAAAACTTATGCGCGCATCAAACCGACCACCCCCTCTCTTCTCTTTCTTTTATTTCCTTTGCTGCTTCTCTGTCACTCTTCTTATTCTTCTTCTTCTTCTTCTTTGTTTTTTTTTTACTCAAAGCCCTCCTATTTGAGCCTAACTGGGATTAGTCGACGTCGGCTGGTTCATAGATGGTTAAACCATCTAGCTGATTTGGAGGTGGACGGCTGAATCTTGCCAGTGTTGGAGCAGCACGATGAAGCTCTTCTCGTTGAATGCTCACATCTTCCGATAATCAGACCAAAGGTTTAAGCCTTTCCTTTGATTTGTTGGTGCAGAAATTTGTCTTAAGGTTGGGATGGTTAGAGTTGGGCAGAGATTGTAGGCCGGCGACGATAGCAGCAGGACCTACAAGAAAAGTTCCTAATCGGAGTTGGCTCTGGCGAGGATCCTTCGACGCTCAGGTCATATTAATGTTCAACAAATGGAATAGCATGCGTTTTAGGAGAGAGGAGATCACGTACCTTGAGGGTCCCTCTTGGCCTTTATTTATGGGTGGAGGCTGAAGTGCCGTGGGAGGAAGGAGGATCTGGCGCTTAGCCTTAACTTATTTGAAGAGATATGACCGTCGTCCTTCTCTTGTTTGGAGAGATTTTATTTATTTATTCTTTATTTATTTCTCTGTAGAGATCGTGCCTATTCTTTTGGCTTTCTCATGTTGGATGAGTAACATCTCCTCATAGTATATGAGAGCCATCTCTATTAATGGCATGAAGCTGCTTTGAGAATAAATACTCCTTTTACTTCTGATTATTTTCATATTTTAATGGGATGATGTGATGGAACTAAGTCTTAGGCTTCACATATTTTTATGGGCTGATATGGCTTCACGTCTTCACATGCCTTACATCTTCGGCTAATATGAAATTATCTCCAACACTACATATTCGCTAGAACATAATAAATGCACAATACATAAATGATATGTTATTCAAATGTAAGAGAGGAGTTTCTTACTGGAACTGATTGGAACTATGTATTCTTTTGGGCTCGTGCTTTTATGGGTAAATGTCATGAAAAAGTTAGTTTACTTTTTCATTGACCAACTTATCCACGTTCTCACATTTTTCAAAATGAAAAAGTTATTTTTTTGTGGGTAGCATTTACCCATGAAATGGGAAAAAATTTTACCCACCTAGGGGGTGGCTAAATCATTTTCCCATCAGCCAATAAAGTAGGCATTTAATTTTATATCTAAAATACCCCATCATCATTTCCAATATTCCCATCATTTAATGCTCAATAACTCGGCCATCTACTTTTTTCAAATCTAGAATGCATAAGGGTTATTATGAAAAATATGAATAAATTTTAACAACTTACCTAGAAAAATAGTAATGTAAAAGAACATAGATAACATATTTCGAAGCAACTTTTTCATGCATAAAAAAATATAGATAAATTATTTTTCTATCTAAATATTACCTAAAAAATATTTATCTAGAAAAATATAGATTTTTAGATAAATATTTTATGACCCTTTTATGTCAACACTTCATGGACTTAGAGAACTATAAATTGCTCCCTCCAACATAAGGTCAGAAGTAAGTCAGTAACATTTTGGTAGTTTTTTTCCCCTTTTCCAGTTCTTTCATCTTCTCCTCCAGTTCTATGTATTGATATTCTTTTGAAGCTTTAAATCTTTTCCTTGCTCAATTTCAAGTGCTTCTGCCATCAGATGATGATACAATATTGACCTTGATCCATATTTGCAGCTCATGCATGGGAGGATTTCAGTTTCCAGCACAACAGCAAGTCTGCAGAAAAATATGAAATTGCTTATCAGATTACAATATCAGCAGTCAGGGGAAGGATTTGTTTGGCCAAGATATATGGTTATTGAGGCTACGAGTTGCCCATTCAAAGGAATGAGGATTCTCCTTGTGGACAATGATTGTTATAATGCATGTCTCACAAGAAAGCTTCTTGAAAGATTTAGCTGTCATTTATCCATCGTGTCTTCTAGGTACCACTGCTTGGAGATGCTGTATGTAAAGAGAAACCAGTTCCACCTGCTACTTATTGACATGCAAATTTTTGAAGAAGACAGACATGAACTTTCTGCTCACATCAAGAACATATGCACAGAAAACAGGCCACTGATTGTAGCACTCACTCCTGATACTGATAGGAATACCAGAGAGCAATGCCTTTGGGATGGAATGCATGGTGTAATATGTAAACCAGTTATATTGCAAGAGATGGTAGATGAATTGCAGAGGATCACCCAAGGAACACAATCTTCACTTCCTTTATGATGACCAAGAAAACAAAGATACCCAAGCCATGGAGAGTTCTCTTCTGCTTCTATTTACTCTTTTCTCATTCAAAATGGGATTAAATGGCCTCTGACACATGTAATCTGGAATCTCGAAAGCCCATCAAAAGTCAAGGGCTTCTTGTGGCTTGCTCTGTTAAACAAGTTAAACACCCTGTTTGCCTTGCAGAGAAATTTCCAGAGATTGGCAGTTGTGTTCTTTACGATGGTGGTGCAGAAATGGTTGATCATCTCCTTATCTCTCGCCACTTTATCTCTTGGTTTTGTCTTTTCCTCTGTGATGTTACGGACACTCCTTCACCACCTGATAGCTTGTTGCATCTGTATTCATCTTGGCTAAGGGAGTCTTTCCTTTCTTTCTTGCAACTAGCTATTTTGATGCTGCTTGTGGTTTTTAATTGGAGCTGTTGGACTGAGTGGAATGCCCGCTTTTTTCTCCACAATCTCTGTTGGTCATTATGAAGACGGCAAATAAGATTTTCTATTACTGGTCTATCTTCTGCTCTAATAAAGAACTCATGGGCTTCTCCTTCCTTGCAGGGAAAATGAGAAATCATCAACTTCAGGTTATAGCCTATGATTAAACTCCCTCCTGTTCATTTTGGGACTTTGATACCTCTATTCCAGGCCGTCTTACGTCTCAAAAGGCCAGTCTTTCTCAGGTTGTTTTGGTTCGACTTTGTAACTCCCTCTGTTTTGGTTCGACTTTGTAACTCCCTCTCTATATCTCTGTAGCCAATCTGCTTCCCTTCTGTAATTCATTACTGGTAGCGTATGACCTCCATTTTCCTTCAAAAAAAATTGTTCTCTTGATTTGTGCAGAATTCTGTCCCATTAATTGTAACAATGTGGAAGTTTATGAGGCTGCTTGGACTTGGTCAAAGTTCCAGAGTTTGGTAAGATGTGGGAGATTCAATCAGCAACGAGGAAGCGATTTAACGATCTATTATTGGTCGTCTATTATCGAGGTATCACCATCCACCAGATCCATGCTTTCCCCAAATTAGAAAAGTCCGGATTACATAGAAGTTCCTCACAATCCTATCTTCCAGAAAAGATAAAACAACTCCTGAATCAATCTGGAGCAACAAATTTGGAAGGTCGTTAGAGTCTGAAATGAATATGACTCTAATTTCTCTTCTATAAATAAAGAGACTTTAGGATCCTTCAGGTATGCACTCAATTCGATGCTTTCTTTTTTTGTTATTCTTCAGTCTCCTAACTTAAGCATCAAAGGATCCTCATCGGAAAATACTCTGGTGAGGACTTTTTTGTAGGAGTTCGGGTGCAACTCCAGCGGTAGTCCTTCCTCGGCCACAAGCTTTTCGGAGGTTGACCTCAGGCGGAGAGATCTAGGAGCAACACTTGGCGCTAGAGGAAGGACCCTCGACTAATTTCGAGGTCCAATTTTTTAGAGAAGAAAGCTCATCATCAGACATCATGAAGACTTGGAGAGCAGCATCAAATGCATCTTAGCATTCTGATGGTTGATGAACCAACAATGCTCAACCAACCAATGCACCATTCTCGGATCAGGAGAATCCACCTGTAGCCCCAGCAATCTCTCAAGAGCAATACAATACGCTAGTTCAGCAGGTGCAGGCCAGCGAGCATCACCTGACCGACGAAAACTCGGGGCTAGCTCGAGGAAGGTCGGAAGAACAGCACCCCAGAAGCCCAAAGACGGAAGCTAGTCATCATAGCCGACCTATGAGCCCTTCTTATTGAAGATCTGGATGCTCACCTACTCCTGTTTCTAAAAGAGACTCTACTCCAGGCCATACAACTCCTTGGCATCGAGCTGTCCAAGAAGACAGCATGGGGAAAAGGCTTTAGAAGATGCAATAGTGGATAGATGCATTGCAGGCACCAAAGCAACAAGGGGACGACCTGGGGTTCAACATCAATCCTCCGTTCATCCAAAAAATCATGAATGAACCCTGCCGCCTCGGTTTAAAATTTCTCAGATGGAGCCTTATGATGGAATGGCTAATCCCATAGATCACCTAGACAACTTTTGAACCCTCATGCACCTGCAAGGAGCTAGCGATGCAATCTTTTGCCGAGCTTTTCCTTCGACTTTGAGGAAGGCAACTCGACATTGGTACTTGAATATAAAGCCAGGCTCCGTGGATTCCTTCTATCAGCTAAGCCGTTGCTCATTGCCTATTTTATCAGCAGTCATCGGCAACGCCGTAATTCAAACTTTCTTGTAAGTATCAAACAATGAGAGAATGAGCCTCTTCGGGAATACATCAATCGCTTCAATGCTACCACCTTGAAAGTCCGAAACTTGAATCAGTCGATCGCCATGACAGCACTTAAGGCCGGGCTCCTCCAGAATGACCTTCTATTCTTTCTTAACCTAGATTATCCAAAGAATTTCACTGAAATACTAGAACGGACAAAAAGGTACGCCCAAGCCGAGGAAGCCTGGGACCGATAAGGAGGCAACCTTGGTAGTGGACTGCAATCGGGCCAGAAGCAGGAGAAGAAGAAAGGCTATCAACATGTGCAACACCGATCGAGAGTGTCGTGACCTCATTGTTCACACACCCCACCTCGGAGTGGCCGATCTAGATCCCCCAAACCTCAACATCGATCTAGGACCCCACCTCGGAGGTTTCACTACTCTACTCTCCTTAACTCTCTTTGGGCCCAGATTCTAATGGAGATCAAACGACAAGAGAAAATGCTGTGGCCGAAGAAGATGGTGACCCCCGCTCAAATAAAAAACTTAAGGAAATATTGCAGATATCATCAAGACCACGAACACGACACCAAGAAATGTTGGCAGCTTAAAGAAGAGATGAAGCCTTAATCCAATGAGGATGACTTCAACGGTATGTTGATGAGCAAAGAATTCTACCAAACCCGCGTCGTGAATAACCTAGACAAGAAGATCCTCATAGATAACAGCCAGCGGCGGGTGAAATTAGGATGATCCCTGGGGGACACCTCGGTGGAGATACCTCAGAGCATAGCCAACCTAGTGTGGAAGGATCAAACAAGAGGAAGATCGATGACAAAATTACCTTCACCATTGATGATCTACAAGGAATAGTCAGCCACACGATGATCCTGTAGTTGTTTCTCTGAATATTTCAAATTATGATATATATCAGATTCTTATTGATAATGAAAGTTTGGTTGATGTCTTATTTTATGATGTCTTTGTTCGGATGAGCTTGGATCCTGGATAGTTGATGAAGAGGAATGTGCTTCTAGTTGGATTCTCCGATAGTACAGTGTCGATAGAAGAAACCATCACATTAATAACAAAAGCCGAGCATGTCCCAAAGCAAACCGTAGTTGAAGTAACTTACTTTATGGTAAATAGCCCATCCGCCTATAATGTTATCCTAGGTTGGCTAGGACTGAACGCTCTTCGACCTATAGTGTCCACTTATCACTTAAAAATTAAGTTCGTAACCCCCAATGGGATCGACGAACTCCAAGGAAATTAATCAGATGCAAAAGAATGCTATATGGCAACCCCGCATGGAGTGGCAGCTAAGGAACAACCTATCAACAAGCTTGACGTACGAGATGAGCTGACTGAGCAAAGGGGCCACCCAATGGAAGAATTAATCTCAGTACCAATCAAAGATGATTTAAACAAAGTTATAAAAATTGGCTCAAATTTGTGCGAAGAGGATCGTTACCATATTATTTCATTCCTACGAGACAATGTTGATGTATTTGCTTGGTCAACATCCGACATGCCTGGCATCGACCCATAGATTATGGTTCATTGATTTAATGTGGATCTAAACCACCGCCCGATTAGACAAAAGAAATGAAGCTTCACTCCCGAATGACAAAAGGCGATACAGGAAGAGGTTGATAAACTCCTGAAAGTTGGTTTCATCCAAGAAGTCTATTACCTGGAGTGGTTGGCTAATGTCGTCCTCATAAAAAATGCTAGTGAAAAATGGTGCGCATGCATCGATTATACCGACCTCAACAAGACATGCTCGAAGGACAGCTATCCTCTTCCTCGTATAGATCAGCTGGTGGATGCGACTTCGGGATAGCAACTCCTATCATTCATGGATGCTTTCTTGGAATACAACCAGATCTGAATGGCATCCGAGGATGAGGAGAAAATCTCTTTTATAACTGACCAAGATCTTTTTGTTATAGAGTCATATCGTTCGGCCTAAAAAATGCAGGAGTGATTTATAAATGACTTGTGAACAAACTCTTCAAAGATCATATCGATAGGAATATGGAGGTGTACATGGATGATATGCTGATCAAAAGCAGAGCTATCGAGCATCATATTATCGACCTACAAGAAATCTTTTCTACATTACGGTGCTTTTAGATAAAGCTCAATCCGAATAAATGTGCATTTGGAGTCACCTTTGAAAAATTTTTCCGCTTCATGGTGTCGCAACGTGGGATTGAGGCTAATCAGAAAAAGATTCAAGCTCTTCAAGAGATGAAGCCTCCAAGAACGATAAAAAAAGTGTAGTGGCTTACTGAAAGGATCGTAGCCCTAAACAAATTTTCATCAAGGTCGGTAGAGAAGAGCCTTCCATTTTTCAAAGCTCTCAAGTAGCTGAAAATTTTTCAATGGTCGGATGAATGCCAAAAAGCTTTTGATGACCTAAAAAAATATCTCGGCTCCCCTTCTCTTTTAAGTAAGCCAAAACCTGAAGAGGTATTATACCTATATTTATCCATTTTTTTCTCGACAATTAGTTCGATTCTTATCCAGTAAGAAGCTAAGGTGCAAAAGTCGATCTATTATGGGTACTCCATGATGCTAAGATTAGGTACACAAAATTAGAAAAGATTGGCTATGCTCTTTTGATATCTATGAAGAAGTTGCATCCATATTTTCAAGCGCACACCGTTGCTGTTCTTATCGATCAGCCAATTAGATCAGTACTCTATCATCCAGACACCTCCAGACGATTAGCTAAGTGGGCCATTGAGCTGGGAGAGTTCGACATCAAGTATTTACCAAGGCCGTCCATCAAAGCTCAAGCATTAGCTTACTTTATCCTAGAGTGTACAATTCTAGAAGAGGAACCAAGTATTGAAATAGCTCCTACAATCGAAGAATGTTGGGTCCTCTATGTTGATGGATCTTCAAATATTGCAGGAGCAGGAGCAGGACTGATCTTGGCTAGTCCAGATGGAGTGGTCGCAGAGTACGCTCCGCATTTTAATTTATCAACTTTCAACAATGAAGCCAAATATGAAGCATTGATAGTAGATCTAGGATGGCAAAGAAAATATGAGTTCGACATCTCAAGGTCCATAGTGACTCACAACTTATCATCGGCCAGGTCGAAGGAGAGTATGAAGCTTGAAAATCGAACATGATCAAATATTTACAAAAGGTCAAAAACTTAACTTCTAGTTTTACCATAGTAAATTTTTAGCAAGTATCAAGGGCAAAAAATGCACAAGCCAATCTTCTTTCAAAGCTTGCTACCCTCGGTACGGCCGACTTAAAAAGAATTTCGTACTTTGAAGTTCTTGAGAAGTTGAGCATCGAGGAAGCTCCGGTGATGCAAGCAAACCTAGAACCTAGTTGGATAGATCCTATCCTATGCTACTTGCAAGATGGCACTTTGTCAGTCGATCGAGACAAAGCTAAGAAATTAAGACACCTTACTCCACAATACCTCGTCTAAGAAGAAAAGCTATATAAAAGGTCTTTTATCTTTTCTTTGCTCAGATGCCTCCATCCCTCAAAATCCGATTATGCCCTATGAAAAGTACATGAAGAAATCTACGGCAATCACTTAGGGGGCAAGGTCCTCGCTCATAAGATATTGAGACAAGAATATTTCTGACCGACTATGCAAAAAGATACAACCGACCTAGTGAATAGATATGATCATTGTCAAAGAACCTCCAACATCCAATGCTGACCTTCAACTTCGTTGGCTTCGATAGGGAATGGACATTCTCGGATCGTTTCCTGTCGCTGTGGTGCAAAAGAAGTTTTTACTCATCGCAATAGATTACTTTATCAAGTGGGTAAAGGCTGAGGCATTGGCAACCATTACCGAAGCTAAAGTCTGAAACTTTGTCCAGAAGTCGATTATCTGTCGATTTAATCTATCGTGAGCTATCATAACTAACAATGGGCAACAATTTGATAACCTAAGGTTTACGAGATTCTACAACAACTATGAAATTTTGCATAGGCTGACGTCAGTAGGTCATCCTCAGAGCAATGGTGAAGCCAAAGTAATGAATAAAATACCGTTGCAAGGTTTAAAAGCTCACCTTGGACAAGCAAAGGGACTGTGGGTCAAAGAGTTATATAATATCCTTTGGGCATACTACACAATCCAACAAGTCCCAACCGGAGAGAAGCCCTTCATGCTGGCCTTCGAAACAGAGGCCGTGATATCTTTGGAGATTGGATTACCTACACTCGGAGTAAAAGAATTCGATGAGGATGGCAATTTATTCAGAATAAAGGCAAACTTAGATTTGCCGGAAGAAACTCGGGAATGAACTAGGATTCAGATGATCAATTACCAATAGGGAGTAGCTTGGTATTATAATTCTCGAGTTAAAGAAAAGTCATTCCTGGCTAGATAACTGATTCTTCGTCGAGCAGAGGTCTCTCATTCCATCGAGCGATCAAAGTTATCACCAAACTGGAAAGGCCCATACTGGGTGGCCGAAATAGTCCGACCAGGTGTTTATCGTCTCAATTGACTGGATAGAATCCCAATCCTGAGGACATGGAATGCCGATAACCTACGCAGATATTATCCTTAAATTATAATTTTTATTTTTCTTTCAATAATAAATAATAATTTTTTATAGCTTCGGATGTCAATTATTGTCCGCAATACGTGCTCCTCGACTACGATCGAGGAGCGGAACGCATCTCCAACTATCACCAACGCACGCTTCTCAGCTACGATCGAGAAGCGGAATGCATCTCTAATTATCATTAACGCATGCTCCTCAATGACGGTCGAGGAGCGGAACGTATCTCAATAAAAATCATCAAAACATGCTGCTCAGCTACAGTCGAGGAGCGGAAAGCATCTCCAACTATCACCAATGTGCACTCCTTGATAATGATCGAGGAGCGGAATGCATTTCTCCAACTATCACCAACGTATGCTCCTCGGCGATGATCGAGGAGCGGAACGCATCTCCAGCTATCATCGATGCACGCCCCTCGATTACAGCCTATGAGCAGAACGCATCTCAATAAAAGTCAACATGCACTCCTCAGCTACGATCGAGGTGCGAAGTGCATCTCAACAAAAATGTCAATGCATGCTCCTTGGCGACGACCCAGGAGCGGAACACATCTCCAGCTATCGTCAATACACGCTCCTCGATGATGATCGAGGAACGAAATGCATCTCCAGCTATCATCAATCCATGCCCCTCGATTACGGCCTACGAGCAGAACACATCTCAACAAAAATCATCAACTTGCGCTCTTTGGCTACAACCGAGGAGTGAAATGCATCTCAATAAAAATTGTCAACGGCTCCTCGGCTACGACCGAGGAGTAGAATGCATCTCTAGCTATCACCAATGCATGCTCCTCGACTATGATCAAGGAGTAGAATGCATCTCTAGCTATCACCAACATGCACTCCTCGATAATGGCCGAGGAGCAGAATGCATCTCCAACTATCGTCGATGCACGCCCCTCAATTATGGCCAATGAGCTAAACTCATCTCAATAAAAACTACCAACGCATCCTCTTCGGCTATGATCAAGGAGCAAAACACGTCTCCAAAGACCATCATGCATTCCTCAACCTTGGCCGAGGAGCAGAATGAATCTCCATGAGAACCACAAATGCACATCCCTCGACCATGGTCGAGAAGTGGAACGCGTATCCGATGACCATCATCACACATTCCTTGACCACGATCGAGGAACGCGACGTGATCCGAGAATCACCAATGTGCGCTCCCCAGCTATGGCTCGGGAGTATGACTTTCCTCAGCCATGGTCAAGGAACGTCATCGGATAATTAATTAAAATCTTCCTCGACATGCTCCGGACAATCTATGCAAGCTAGGATTCCTCAGTCAAGACCAAGGAATGACATTCTAACCAGCTCGTCATGTTTCCCACTGAGCTATTTGTTATTCTACATATTTCTAAGTTCGACCTCATAATTGGTCGACCTAAACTATGCATTTATTTATAATAGCCGACCTCAACAACTTGAAAAGAAAGTATATGTATTCATTCAAAGGAGATAGAATTTACAAAAATTCCTCGACAAATGCCAAGGTTGACCAAAAATGAACCGACCTACAGAAACTCAGACATATCCGAGCAAATTTACATTATGCTTCCTCTAAAGCTACAGATTCACCAACCTCTGCTTGGTCAGAAAGGATGATAACTACTGGAGGTAGAGCTGACACAGCATCCTCAGCAATGTGAACCATGCAGGTGGGGCTGAAGAGGTCTTCCATCTGAACTTTCCTTCCTTCGACCTCCTCGGCTTCTTCATCATCTGATTCTAGGAGGCCCAAGTTTAAGTCGAGAAAAATCCACTTTATCTTCTCTTTCAGGTCTTCGCCCCCTGCAAGTATGAAGTTGATGCGAACTTCACCTTGAGGTCATGAAATTTGGCTGAATGGAATGCCTCGATCGACTCAACCTTGGTAGCTTCCACCCGATCTTTGCTGGCTTCTTTCTCCACCAACAATCGGGCTTCAGCGTCACTCCAAGCTTTCGATAGCTCGATCTTCAGTCACTTTATCTCCTCCTTCAGTGATCTATTTTCATCCTCGACCTTTAGTCAGTACAACTGGGAATCATCCTCCCTTCGAATGGCCTCGGTGGCTTTCTCCTCGGCCTTCTTAGAGAGGCGCCAAACCTCTCTGATCATCTTGGCAAAATGATCCACATGATGAACGAGCTACAAAAAAATAAAAATCGTTAACATAAGCTAAAAATTAATCAAAGATAGGTAAAGGATGGGAACAACCAATACTCATCTGAAGAAGAGAGTCGTACAAGTCTTGGATGCAAAATGCACCTCCCGCCTCTTCAAATTTCTGTACATCGATTGACAGAATAATCGATTTTAAAAGAGATCGGGCAACACGATAGTCGCCGATGCCCTTTCTCCTATCCTCGATATCCAAGGCAACTTAGATCGGTGAAGTGTCCACCGGAGGATCAAGCTCGTGGGTGGACATTTGAATGGAAATCTTGGGCCCACCCGAGCTTCTCTTTGAAGAGGAAGCGAAAGATCGAGGGGCAGGCTCTACTAGAGCAATGGACCGTATTGGCACCACAACCTTCGCCGACGCCGAGCTCTCCTTCCTCAGGACATTGGTCGGCCCCAAGGAACCTCCAACTGTAGGTTGGGCAAGGATAGCTTCAGAACAACCGCATTTGGGGGTGGGGGCTAGCTGGCTTTCCTCTTTTTTGCCGTCTAATGAATAGATTCAAGATCGATCGAATTCATTGCTGCGTCAAAAGAGATAAGCTCGATAAGTGTCAAACAAAATAAGAACTACGAGCTAAATAAGATGGCATGAAAGCCTCACTTACTCTTGAGATCAGTTGGGGTCAGCCCCACCTTGAACAAGTTCTCCTCGAAAAGGAGCTTGGACAACAAAGGAAGAGCAAAGCCAAAGATCCAATTTACGGTCTCCTCCTCAGCATCGGACAACATCAGAGGCCTAATAGCCAACCTATAAGGTCGACCCCATGACATGCTAAAACTCCAAGATTGCTCGACTAAAATAAAGAAAAAGCACTCCTTCCATTTGTGCACTGATAAGTATAATAAATTCTTCAATAAAAGTATTAATTTATTAATTAATTAATATTAATTTTTAAGAATTAATAATCAATTTATATATAATTTTTAAAAAATTCATATTTTTATTAATTAAAAAATTAATTAAAAAATAATAAAAATTAATAAAAATTAAAAAATAAAATTTTATTATTAATAGAAAGAGCTCATTTTTTTGATCATAAAAAAATAAATTTCAAGTAAAATGGAGCTAAAATGGAAAAGATATGAATTTTGAAAGATATAAAATAAATAAAAATTAAATAAAAAAAAAATGGCTCAGCCGGCTCCGTAAGCCGAGCCACCAAGCCAAGCCAAGCCATCAAGCTGACTCAGCCATTGAAGCCATCAGCCGGTCCACGATCCAGACATGGACCGCCAGCTCAGCAAAATCCGGCGAATCAGAGATTGCCACGTGGCGGACCTAGACCCTTAAAGGGTCTACAGAAATTTATCGCGGCTCACAGGGCAATCTGGTCATTTCACTCGGCGATAAAAGCGCTGATTGGCTGCGGTGTGCGGTGCGGCCGGTCCATCCGGTCCATGGGAATAGTAATTGCGCGATCGGACGGCTGCGGTTGATTGCGGTCATGATCGGACGGCGGTGGTGATTTCCAGGCTTGATTCAAATTCTATTAAGCGATCTGGCGCGATCCAACGGCCAGAAAACCAAGTGATGAAGATCTGACGGTCCAGAATGCTGCCGGCGGTGATCAAGACTCCCGAAGCATGATTTGCGGCCAGATTTCCTCGATCAAGCGCGATCCAACGGCCAGAATTTAATCCGACCCGATCTGAGCTTATCTGCATCCGATTTTGATGATTTTTGGACCGTTGGATTCCTATTGAATGGCTGGATTTTATCAAATTTATCAGAGTCGTATCAGAGCTGTTTTGATTCAAATTTTATCCAAATTTATTTATATTTTGACGATTACAAAGGCATTAGTCCCATATTGCCTTTAGAAAAAAATATCCAGCCCTCCTAGCTCTATAAAAAGGACCCCAGGCCATCAGAAATTAACATCTCCGATCAAGGTGAAGCTTTGGTACAGGAGCGAAGCCAGGCTATGGGTTAAAGGCTGCTTCGAAGCAACGGGTGCCGAGAAGAAGAGCCGAGCTTCTACACCATCTTTCTGCCAATGCCGATCCAAGATCAGAGATCAGGCTATTTTATTTTTTTTACATTCTATGTATTTAAATTCTAAAATTTTAATTAATAAAAATTTTATTTTTGCATTTTAATTTCTTACTTTTAATTTTTATTATAATTTAATTTTTATATTTTAATTATTACTTTTTATTTTATTATAAGTAGATGCTAAGATCTATTAGATCTTAGTACCAAATTTAAATTCTTGCACCTTTTAATTTTTATTTTTTTTATTTTCCGACTTTACTTTTGATCCCAAAACTCTACTCTTTTCGTTTTCTTTTATAAAATCAAAGATTTCAAATCTAAAAACACTACCTTCCCTATGGATTCGACCCGACTCACTCCTATCTATGTATTTTCAATGATTTTAAGAAGTCGGATTAAACTGATAAACACGGTGTCTTAATGACAACATCGCGTTCCTATCAAGTTTTTGGCGCCGTTGCCGGGGAAGGAATAGATGCTATTTTTTTCTTTGATTTCTTTGATTTTTTTTGTAAATTAATTATATTTTTTTAATATTGCTTACTAATTTTTTTTTATTTATTTTGTAGAAAAAAAAGGGGAGAAAACGAAGAAAGCATCTAATTTTGGTAAGATCAATCCTAACCCTAGTCCTCTTTTCTTTTTATTTATTTATTTATTTATTTTATTTTTAAATTAATTTAAAAAATATCCATTTAAACCTAATTAAAAGTCTCATGATAAGATTAAAAATTCTAACTGTTTAGAGCATGCATCATATTAGTTTTATTTTTATTTTTATTTTTATTTTTATTTTTTTTGGTGATTGCTGGAAGCAAGGTAAGCCTTTCAAAATTTAATTAGTTACATGCATCTAGTTTAAATTGCATAAAATCCTTTGATTGAATTTTTTTTCGTGCATATTCATATTAAATCAAATTAAGGGCACAACCAAATTAAACAAGATAAGGTGGAGATTTGATCACCCTTCCTTAGCCCACAAACAACCAACCAGTATTCTGTATTGACCTAAGCCTTTAATTTTAAAATCAATTAGACATCAACCCTAGGAACTCGAGCTCAATAGGATAAGGAATCCAAAGAGTTGAACCGAGTTAGGATAAGTCAATTTGACTGGTGTCTAGGAAAGTGGTTCAGGAACGATTGGGCCCGAAGGAAGGTGGTTTCTAATTGGTTCCGTTCGCTTACCTGGCCAAGCACAATTGGCGTCTAAGGCAAGCAACGGGGGGACTCCCACCGACCTTACACTTACCTGGCTAGTTGATTGGCTAATCCTACACTTGGAGGGCTTGAAGGTGACCTTGGCAGTTAGGAGCTATCTAGATCTAAGACAACCTTTAGTCAGGATTGATTGACCAACTTGATTGCTAACCAACATTAAATCTAATTAAACCTAATTCTTCTCTTTCTTCTTAGTTCTAGGACTCCTTAGGATCTTTTCTTTAGAACTCTTCTCCTTACTCCTCTAAAAATAAAATAAAAATAAAATAAAATAAAAATTAAATTAAACTAACTAAAAAATATTAAAAATGATAATTAAATTAAATTAAATTAAATTAAAATTAATAAATAAAAATAATTAAAAAAAATTAATTAATTTTTAATATAATAAAATAATAATAATAATAAATAAATAAAAATATTCTAAAAATTTTTAAACCATACATTAGGGTTACACCATGCATGGTAGGAAATCGCTTTTTCTGATTTAGTTGAACTTAATTGAATGGTTGATTCACATTAAACATAATAATCAAATGGCTAATATAAATCTAATAGTCCAAAAATTAGATAAAGTTGACCTTCTTGATCAGAAAATAGATCAACTCCTAACCCTAGGTCAACAATCTTCTAATTATCAGGAGAGTTATTCAATCTGTGCTAGTCCAACCCATCATGTAAGTGAATATCCTATGACTGCACAGTTTCCATATTTTATCCAAGAACAAGTTCAAGCTACTCAAGGATACTCCAAATTGATTAATGACCCATTTTCAAATTCATATAATTCAGATTGGAGTAACTTTAATTTTTCTTGGACAACCCAACAGACTCAGGCTCAGACCCAAATTTTATTTGAGCAAAATTATCAAAATTATGCCTATAATAATGGTCAGCCTAGTCAGTTTATTCAGCCATCATATTATAATCAGCCTTCATACCCACCTCCTCAACAGACCAATCTAGCTGATGATAGATTTAACCAACTTCAACAATTAATTCTAACTCAACAGCAATCTATCGCCAGACTAGAAGCTCAAATAGGATAATTAGTTGAGTCTAACATGAGGAGAGAACTAGATCAACTACCGAACCTACCAATTTCAAATAACCCACCTACCAACCACCTGGATTAAATTATCAATCTAATGTTTCATCTAAGAATCTTCAATTTGAGAATACCAAAGTAATTCCTGAACTTAAAAGCTATAGAATTCTTATGGACCCATACCAAGACCAGGTGAGAGAGGCTAGTACTGATGCTAGCCAAAATGAAAACTTAGAGGAACTGGTTAGTACTGAGACTAACCACATAGAAGAACCCGAGCCAGAAATTAGTACTAGTTCCAATTTAAATGAGATAGAAATAGGAAAAAAGAGAATAGATGATTTACCCGAGACTTATAAACCTAATGTCCTATTTCCTTCAACCCTAGAAGCTGGTTCTTCTTATAAAAATCAAAAGGATCAAAAGGCATGTAATGAAATATCAATGGAGTTGTTTAAGCAGGATCATATTAATTTACCTCCAGAATTAAAACCGCCTTTAGTCACCATTTCAGCACCCATTGAATCAAACTTAACTCCTAAAACTCCATTCATGAGCATTTTAGAAAAACAAATAGGAGAAATTCTTAATAAACATGGGTCTGAGAATGGAAATCATAAAATATATCCCAAAAATTAATAGTGAATATATCAATAATGAGATTAAAAATTAATTTTCTGAGATTGGCAATCCAAAACCATTGGAATTTGTCAATCCAATATTCGACACAGGATAGTGAGCTGCATTGTGTCTGGCTGAAGACGGTAAACTTAGCGCTTGTTGGGAGGCAACCCAATATTTAGTTTTTATCTAATTTATTTTTTTAGTTTATTTTTTTAGGATAATTTGAATAAGTTGGAGGGAGAGCTCAAATTTTCAAAGGCATGTGCTGGACCAAAAATATATATATATATATATATATATACTGAGTTAGGTGTATTCTTTCATTTTTTTTATTACATCCTTTATTTTTTTCTCTTCTCCATTGAGGACAATGTCGATTAAGTTGGGGGGAGAGAAAAATAAAAAAAAATTTTAAAATTTTAAGTCCTCAAAAAAGTTAGTATTTAGTATTTAGATACTTGATTATGCTTAAGAATCGAATAAAACTAAGCATTTTTAAAAGAAAATTGATACACAGATCAGAGAATCTGTGAGATATTGAGGAATCAAGTATTAAGAAAATTCAATAAAGAGTTAAGTCCAGAACATAAAAATTTTTTTCTTGGAGCATTTCTAATTATTTTTACTAGCATCAAAGAAAAATCTACTTTTTATAGGCTTGTGTAGGGTAACTATACGTTTCTTCATATAAAAATTTATTTTAATAAAATAGTTTCCAAGTACTTCTCACTGAGTAACCGGGCCTCTTTGCCTAAGCAAGCATTGAGTTTCGCGTCAAAAGGTGGGAAGGGCAAAGAAGCTCGTTGTAAAGCTAGTCTTAACTCGTAGCCTATTTGATTCGAGCTAGTAAGCCCGAGGGGTATTCTATACCTAGTGCCCTAAAGCCAACTGGTTTGGGAGTCATTGGCCCAAGACTCGCTACATGGATCAAATAGAAAGCTTAAGAAGTTAAGACACTCAATAGTGGTACAACGTTAAAAAAAAAAAAAAAAAAAAAAAAAAAAAAAAAAACATTGGATTTTCCACCGAGTAACCGGATCCCGTTGCCTAAGTAAGCAATGATATTCGCATCAAAAAGTGGGCAATGTGAAAATAAAAATTAATAAATGAAGGATGGAAGTAGCAATACACCTGCCTATATGAAAGTTTAGACAAATCAGAGATAAAAGTGGAATAATTTAGAAAAAGTTCTAAAAAATTTAATGTTCTTTACTTAATTTTTCTATTGATAAGTATTAATACCCCAATGATATATCTCATTTAAGCTCTACTGAATATCAATGGCCATTTTGAAAATTGCTTAGATAAAATTCGAAACTCTAAAGTTAAAAGGTATTTAAAACTAAATTCTTTCTTTACTCGAGGACGAGCAAAGCTTAAGTTGGGGGGTGTGATAAGTATAATAAATTCACCAATAAAAGTATTAATTTATTAATTAATTGATATTAATTTTTAAGAATTAATAATCAATTTATATATAATTTTTGAAAAATTTATATTTTTATTAATTAAAAAATTAATTAAAAAATAATAAAAATTAATAAAAATTAAAAAATAAAATTTTATTATCAATAGAAAGAGCTCATTTTTTTTATCACAAAGAAATAAATTTCAAGTAAAACGGAGCTAAAATGGAAAAGATATGAATTTTGAAAGATATAAAATAAATAAAAATTAAATAAAAAAAGAAAATGGCTCAGTCGGCTCCGTAAGTCGAGCCACCAAGCCAAGCCAAGCCAAGCCATCAAGCCGACTCAGCCATTGAAGCCATCAGCCGGTCCACGGTCCAGACATGGACCGCCAGCTCAGCAAAATTCGGTGAATCAGAGATTGCCACGTGGCGGACCTAGACCTTAAAGGGTCTACAGAAATTTATCGCGGCTCACAGGGCAATTTGGTCATTTCACTCGGCGACAGAAGCGCTGATTGGCTGCGGTGTGCGGTGCGGCCGGTCCATCCGGTCCATGGGAATAGTAATTGTGCGATCGGACGGCTGTGGTTGATTGCGGTCATGATCGGACGGTGGTGGTGATTTCCAGGCTTGATTCAAATTCTATTAAGCGATCTGGCGCGATCTAATGGCCAGAAAACTAAGTGATGAAGATCTGACGGTCCAGAACGCTGCCGATGGTGATCAAGACTCCCAAAGCGCGATTTGCGGTCAGATTTCCTTGATCAAGCGCAATCCAACGGCCAGAATTTAATCCGACCTGATTTGAGCTTATCTGCATCCGATTTTGATGATTTTTGGATCGTTGGATTTCTATTGAACGGCTGAATTTTATCAAATTTATCAGAGTCATATCAGAGCTGTTTTGATTCAAATTTTATCCAAATTTGTTTGTATTTTGACGATTACAAAGGCATTAGTCCCATATTGCCTTTAGAAAAAATATTCAGCCCTCCTAGCTCTATAAAAAGGATCCCAGGCCATCAGAAATTAACATCTCCGATCAAGGTGGAGCTTTGGTACAGGGCGAAGCCAGGCTATGGGTTAAAGGCTGCTTCGAAGCAATGGATGCCGAGAAGAAGAGCCGAGCTTCTACACCATCTTTCTGCCAATGCCGATCCAAGATCAGAGATCAGACTATTTTATTTTTTTTACATTCTATGTATTTAAATTCTAAAATTTTTATTAATAAAAGTTTTATTTTTATATTTTAATTTCCTACTTTTAATTTTTATTATAATTTAATTTTTGTATTTTAATTATTATTTTTTATTTTATTACAAATAGATGCTAAGATCTAACTAATAGATCTTAGTACCAAATTTAAATTCTTGCACCTTTTAATTTTTATTTTTTTTATTTTCCAACTTCACTTTTGATCCCAAAACTCTTCTCTTTTCTTTTTCTTTTATAAAATCAAAGATTTCAAATCTAAAAACACTACCTTCCCTATGGATTCGATCCGACTCACTCCTATCTACGTATTTTCAATGATTTTAAGAAGTCGGATTAAACTGATAAATACGGTGTCTTAACGACAACATCGCGTTCCTATCATGCACCAAGGAAGGAGCATCTCGTAAAAGACAACATCCTTTTCGAGGAAAGGCATACCACCACTCAATCTTCGTAGGATGTTCCTTCAGTGTAAAGCAAGCTAGAAGAAGATGAGAAGTGGGCTCAACCGAGGAGGAGATAATGTATAAAAAAGTCTAAAATTGATCGCCAGGAGTTCAGTGCCAAGCTACAGAAACTAATCCTATATAAATTCAAAATTTTGATGACTAAGAAGTGGAAGGATAGCCTAAGGCCAGCCTTCAGAGATTCCTCATAAATCCCAATGCATTTAGGATTTGGTACTTCAGCCTTATAAGTTCTAAGTCCTCTGAGAAGAGGATGGAATTAATCCTAAAAGGGTCATAATCCAGGATTCCATATTCCTCGAATTTACCCGAGGAACCGACCGCCTCGGATCCATGGTCCCCATCTGAACGATTGTCTGAACTCCAAAAATATTGGGACGAACTTGACTGACTCATGAGTGCATAAAAAACTAACTTAAGAGAGTATGGTGATCGAGCAATAGAGGAGAAGATGGGGTTGGTGATAGGTCGGCTTAGGCCGAGCAATCTGCTTAGAGATGCAAAGTGCCAGAGCTCCTTCCTTTGTAATAGCAACAATAAAAAATGAGGTAAGAGAGGCCCCTATTTATAAAAGACCTAGACAGTTCTGATCTATCCTCAATTCACTTATCCTTCCAAATCTTTGCCAAGTGGCAAGCATTGGTTAGAATAGATGGTCTCAGATCAAGCCGATGGACGATCAAATTTGAAGGCTGATGGTCTTCTATGAGTCTTTTTATAGCACCAATCATCACCACGTGGCAATCCAACCTTCATGAATAAATCGACCTCGGCTTTGAAAGATACGTTGATCGAGCAATAAAAGCTCGGCCTTATGAGTGGGAGGCAACTGTTGTGGATCGGCTATAGCTCATTCTTGGCCTGACATTCCTCGATCCATATCGATCTTTTTTAATAGATCGGCCACATATGACTAGCTGCCATGGTAGGTAACTAGTTCGCTGATGGTTTGTCATAGATCGTATTCGATCGAGTTATCATCAAAGAAGAGCTCCTCTATATTGATCAAAAAAAAGTTATCCATAGCCAAAATATCCAGTATTGGTCGATTCTAGCCGACCAATATCCAGATAATCTATTTGTTGGTGCAAAATCTGATTGACGTTGGATCAAGCTGGAGTCGAGGAAGATGAGGTCGCCGTCGATGACCTGCAAAATAAAGTTCCATCCAAAGTCGGTGGTGATGGCTCCGATAGGATTCTCTGATGATCAAGTCAGCTCTTTTGATCAATAAAAATAGAGTGCTCAGAAAAAAATTCGATAGAGTTTTGGCAAGAAGAAGAGAGCTCGGAGAAAATATATCTAGAGGGTTCCTTTTTTATAGACGAAGCTTGTAGCAGATTGATAGTGACAGTTGCAGCCATCTAATAGAGAATCGCTCAAGGTCTGATGGAGTCTATCATGAAGGAGGGCACCGTCTGCAGCAAACTGATGGTGATAGCCATCGTCGCTCGATAGCGGATCGCTGTCGCCTACAGCAGACTAATAATGATGGTCGTAGCCATCCGATACTGAGCCACTCGGAACCGCATGGAGGGATGAAGAACTTTGATGTATGTCAATTTTAGAAAAGTTTGGACTCCTAAAAAAAATACGGCTAGAGAAAATCATCCAAGAGGAACGCTAGCTAAAATCTGAAAGCAATCCACTGGAGGAATCGAACTGAAGAAGAAGTCCGAAAAGAGTTCGACTTCTGTAGAATCATGATTGAAGGAGGAGTTCGAAAGGAGTTTGGCTCCTAAAGAAATCTGACTAAAGAAGGAGTCCAGAAGGAGTTCGACTTCTGTAAAAATTTGACTGAAGGAGTTTGAAAGAAATTCGACTCCTGTAGAAATCTGATTGAGGAAAAAGTTTGGAAGAAGTTCGGCTCCTATAGACATCCATCTAAAGGAGAGGTCCGGAAGGAGTTCGACTCCTATAGATATCTGATTGAGGAAGAAATTCGAAAGGAGTTCGGCTCTTGTATACATCCATCTAAAGGAGAGATCCAGAAGGAGTTTGACTCCTGTAGTAGTCCAACTATGGAAGAAGTTCGATCGCTGAAGGAGTTTGGTTGGGGCTCGATGGTTGAGGAGTTCGATCGACTGAAAAAGTTTGGCTAAGATTTGACCATTGAAAGAGTTCGACTGACTAAAGAAGTTCAGCTAATATTTGGCCACTGGAGGAGGAGTTCGATTGGGGTCCGACCGTTGGAAAAGAATTTTCGATCGAAGCTCTTCTATGATTACCAATTGCATTAGGCTAAGCATCGAGTTGGACTTCGGTGGGAGTGAAGTTTATCCTCAATAATAATTTCTTCCACTCTCAAGTTTAAAATTTGAAGAAAGTACAAAAAAGACGACGATCAAAGTCCTCTTCAAGGCTCTGAACCAGTTCAAGTTGAAGCTCGGGGGAGATCTTATCTCCAGCCAAGGTTGACGTTGAAGTTTAAGCTCAAAGGAGATCTTGTCTCCAGTTAAGGTTGACGTTGAAGTTGAAGCTCGGAAGAGATCTTATCTCCAGCCAAGGTTGACATTAAAGTTAAAACTCGAAAAAGATCTTATCTCCAACCAAGATTGAAAGAGATCTTATCTCCTATTGATGTAGATGTTGAAGCTAGGAGAAAATCTTATCTTCAATCGAGGTTGAAGGAGATCTTATCTCCTGTTGACGTAGAAGTTGAAGCTCGGAAGATATCTTATCTCCAGTCGAGGTTGAAGGAGATCTTATCTCCTATTAATGTTAGACGTTGAAGCTCAGAAGAGATCTTATCTTCAACTAAGGTTGAAGGAGATCTTATCTCCTATTGATTAGATGTTGAAGCTCGAGAAAGATCTTATCTTCAGTCGAGATTGAAGGAGATCTTATCTTCCTGTTGATGTTGACTTTGAAGCTCGGGAGAGATCTTATCTTCAGTCGAGGTTGAAGGAGATCTTATCTTCTATTGACGTTAGTTTTGAAGCTCGGAGGAGATCTTATCTTCAGTCGAGGTTGAAGGAGATCTTATCTCCTATTGAATGTTAGAAGCTCGGAAAGAGATCTTATCTCCAGTCGAGGTTGAAGGAGATCTTATCTCCTATTGATGTAGACGTTGAAGCTCGGAGAAGATCTTATCTCCAATCGAGGTTAAAGGAGATCTTATCTCCTATTGATGTAGAAGCTCGGAAGAGATCTTATCTTCAACTGAGGTTGAAGAAGATCTTATGTCCTGTTGACATAGAAGCTTGGAAGAGATCTTATCTCCAGCGAGGTTGATGTTGAAGCTAAAGCTTGGGAGAGATCTTATCTCCGACCAAGGTTGAAGGAGATCTTTTCTCCTATTGATATAGATGTTGAAGCTTCGGAGAAGATCTTATCTTCCAACTCGAGGATTGAAGAAGATCTTTTCTTCTGTTGATGTAGAAGTTAAAGCTCAGGAGAGATCTTATCTTCAACCGAGGTTGAATGTTGAAGTCTTTTCTCTTGTTGAGGTAGATCTTATCTCCGATCGAGATTGAAGAAGATTCTTATCTTCCAGTCGAGATTGACGTATTGAATGTTGAAGCTAGGGAAGATCTTATCTCCAGTCGAGATTGAAGGAGATCTTATCTCCTATTAACGTTGAAGTTGAAGCTTGGAGAGAGATCTTGTCTCCAACCGAGGTTGATGTTGAAGTTGAAGCTCGGAGAAGATCTTATCTCCGATCGAGATTGAAGGAGATCTTATCTTCTATTGATGTAGACATTGAAGCTTGAAAGAGATCTTATCTCTAGCCAAGGTTGAAGAAGATCTTATCTTCTATTGAGGTTAATGTTAAAGTTGAAGCTCGAAGGAGATCTTATCTCCAACCGAGATTGACGTTGAAGTTGAAGCTCGGAGGAGATCTTGTCTCAAGCCGAGATTGACGTTGAAGTTGAAGCTCAAGGGAGATCTTATCTCCAACCGAGGTTGAAGGAGATCTTATCTCCTGTTGACGTAGACGTCGAAGCTCGAGGGAGATCTTATCTCCAATCGAGATTGAAGGAGATCTTATCTCCTACTGACGTAAATGTCGAAGCTTGGAGAAGATCTTATCTCTAGTCAAGGTTGAAGAAGATTTTATCTCCTATTGTTGTTGGGCATAGTGGGGCCGTAGTCAGAGCCTTTTCTCTCATCTCATCTAAAATGAATGAGGCCTTCAACTTTGCTCATGTTAGAACGAGGTTCTTCTCCTATTTTTAATGGGCTATGGGGGTACATAAGGACCGTTGTCAAGGCCTCTCCCTCCATCTCGTCTAAAATGAATGAGGCCTTCGACTTTGCTTACGTTAGGACGAGATTCTCCTTCTATTCCTAATGGACTATGAAGGTACATAAGAACCATTGTCAGAGCCTCTTTTTCATCTCGTCTAAAATGAACGAGGCCTTCGACTTTGCTCACGTTAGTACGAGGTTGTCCTCCTATTCCTAACGGACTGTGGGGGCACATAAAGACCATTATCAGGGCCTCTTTTTTCATCTCATCTAAAATGAACAAGATCTTCGATTTTGCTCATATTAGGATGAGGTTCTCCTCCTATTCCTAACATGACCACTTTTAATTGCTTCTTTCCTATCATCACATAATTTTTGAACCAAGAAACAATAATGTTGAAAAGAAGAAGTTTTATTATGAAAAAATTATTGGTAGTACATCCTTAGATTTTTTGAGTTCCAAGATCGTGGGAGCATTGTTCTTTTGAGCTCCTTCAGACGATAAGTTCTGGGTCGGACGACCTCCACCACTTCATATGGGCCTTTCCATTTTGGGGCAAGCTTCTCCTAGCTTTGAGGTTGGAAGATGGTGACTCGCCGAAGCACTAAGTTTTCTACTTTGAATATTTTACTTCTGACTCAGGAGTTATAATATCGGGCCATCCTTCATCTGTAGGCCACCATCCGAATCTGGACTTTCTCTCTTTTTTCTTCCAATAGATCGAGATTGGCTCTAAGGTCCTGCGGATTATGCTGCTTGTTGAAAGCTACGTCCCATGCTGATGGAAGTTTAAGCTTAATTGATATGACTGTCTCCATTCCAAAGGTCAAGGCGAATGGTGTTTTTTTAGTCGACAATCTTTGAGTAGTTCGGTACGCCCAGAGGATGTGGTAGAGTTCGTCCATCCAGGCTTCCTTTGCTCTATCGAGCCTCGTCTTGATGTCTTACAGTAGAATCTGATTGGTCACTTTAGCTTCTCCATTTGCTTGTGGGTGAGCTACCGATGTGAAGTGGTGGAAGATGTTTAGGTCTTCGCAGAACTCGGCGAACCTCATCTCAGCGAACTATCGTCCATTATCTGTTATGAGAGTTCGAGACAGACTGAACCGATAGACTATTAACTTTCAGATGAAGTCTTATACCTTAATCTCAATAATTTTTGCTAGTGGTTCAGCTTCGATCTATTTGGTGAAGTAGTCGATCGCGATCAAGAGAAATTTCTACTATTTGGATGCCGTCAAAAAAGGACCAAGTATGTCTATTTTTCATTGCACAAATAACCAAGGTGCGCTTAGAGGAGTAAGCTCGGAGGGTGGCTATCTTTGTATGTTTGCATTCTTCTGACAGCGGTCACATTTTTTGACATACTCCATAGAATCATGGTACAAAGTCGGTCAATAGTATTCTTGTCGAAGTAATTTTTGTGATAGGGATCTAACTCCTACGTGACTTCTATAAATTTTTTCATGTACTTTCCATAATACGAAGTCAGCCTCTGAAGGTCGGAGACATCTCAGCAGCGGTAGCGAATACGATCTCTTATACAACTTATCCCCATACAAAACATACTAGAAGGCTTGATTCTTGAGTTTTCGAGCTTCTTTCAGATCACGAGAAAGAACTTTCTTCTTAAGGTAGGCAACCAACAGATCAATCTAGCTCGGCTCAAGCTTCATTTGCATAACGATCTATGATTCCTCTAAGCTTGGACATTTCAGAGTCTCAAAAAATACTTCTTTGGATAGTTCGGCTGGGACTGAAGTGGTCAATTTAGAGAGGAGATCGGCTCTTATATTTTCTGCCCTTAAAATCTATCGAATGCCAAAACTATCGAAGGCCAGAGTCAAATCCTTTACTTTCTTCAAATATTTTATCATGCTTTTCTTTCACGCTTCATAGTTGCCACTAACTTGACCGACCACTAATTGAAAATCATTATAGACTTGGAGTCGATCTACTTTTAACTCGCTATTTTTAACTCGACGATCAGTGCTTCATACTTAGCCCTATTATTAGTCGCAGAAAATTTGAAGCATAGCGCGTACTCGATGACGACTCCCTCAAGACTAACTAAGACTAACCCCGCATCTACTCCAGTAGAGTTAGACGAATCATCTACGTACATAGCCCAAAAGCCTTCGAAAAGATCGGCACTCTCTTCGGAGAGGCTCGATTACGATAGTAGAGCGTCGGTCTCATTCTATTCAAGCTCGACTTCAGTTGGAATGGTATATTCTACTACAAAATTTGCCAATATCTAGACTTTGATCGATGGTCGGGGTCGATAGTTGATGTCAAATTTTATAAGCTTGATTGTCCATTTTATGATTCTGCTAAAAGCATCCATTCGATGAAGGACTGCTTTTATTGGTTGGTCTATGAGGACCGTTATGGTGTAGCCCTAAAAGTAAGGTTGGAGTCTTCTGGCAGCAATTAGAAGAAAGTAAGTCAATTTTTTTAGCTTAGAGTATCTGATCTCTGCATCCCTTAGGATCCGACTTACGTAGTAGATCGATCACTGTATTTTCACTTTCTTTTTAACTAGGACTGCTGCCAAGGCCATCGGAGAGACTGCTAGGTACAGAAATAATTCTTCTCCAAATTTGAACTTTATCAATAGTGGGGGTGAGCCAAGGTAGTTTTTAAGCTCCTCAAACATCCGTTGGCACTCCATCGTCCAGCATAAATTTTTTGGTTGTCTGAGAACTCGGAAGAAGGGCATGCATCGCTCGACTGATCTCGAGACGAAGCAATTTAGAGATGCCATTTTTTCAGTCAAAGTGCTGAACTTTTTTGATTATTTTTGGAGTAGTCATCTCCTAAATGGCTCAAATTTTCTCTGAATTTATTTCAATCCCACGCTTTAACACCATAAACCCTAGAAACTTTTCAGAGGTCATACCAAAGGCGCACTTGATTGGGTTCAGCTTCATCTTGTGCTTTCTGAGTATACTGAAGATCTTTTCAAGATCGGCGAGATGGTTTATAAAAGCTCGACTTTTGACGAGCATGTCACCCACGTACATCTTCATGTCGCGACCAATCCACTCCTTGAAGATCTTGTTGATTAGGTGCTGGAACGTTGTCTCTGCATTTTTGAGTTCAAAGGACATAACCCTATAACAATAAAGATCATGGTCAATAACAAAAATAATTTTTTCCTCGTCCTCTGGTGTCATCCGTATTTGGTTATAATCGGAGAAGGTGTCCATGAAGGTGAGGAGCTCATGGCCTGAGGTTGCGTCTATCAGTTGATCAATCCTGGATAGAGGATAGCTGTCTTTTGGATAAGCCTTGTTCAGCTTTTTGAAGTCTATACACATCCTTCACTTATTGTTTGCCTTTTCGATGAGGACCACATTTGAGATCTAGGTCAGATAGTTAACTTTTTGGATGAATTCAGCTTTAAGAAGCTTGCCTACTTCTTCTATGATTGCTTTCTGCCTCTTCGGTGCATGGTTGCGCATCTTCTCTTTTATCGATCGATAGTTTGGATCAACGGCCAGCCAATATTCCATTACCTCGGCATCAATTTTTGGCATATCCGTTGGAGCTCAGGCGAAGACATCCGCGTTCTTCTTAAGAAAGGTGACGAGTTGCTTTCGAACCTCGTCCCCCAAGTTGGAGCCAATCTGCACTGCGTGCTCTGCATTTTCATCATTTAAGGGCACAGATATGAGGTCCTCTATAGGCTCGCCCCACTTCTCGATGAGATCGTCACGGACATCCAGTCCATCAATAGGATAAGGATCGGACTATTCTTTCTTATGCAGGGCGATTGAGTAATAGTGCCTTGCTAAAGCTTGATCTTTTCTGACCTCTCCGATCCCATGACTTATCGAAAATTTCATCTTCAAATAATAAGTTGATACCACTATCTGAAGTGCATTTAGACCAGGTCGATCGAGAATAGCATTATAAATAGATGGAACCTTTACAACTAAAAAATCAACCTATGCCTAACCAGCTTCGGGCATTGCCCTATAGTCACAGCTAAGATCATTATGCCCTCAATTGGTACGGCATCGTCAGTAAAGCCTACCAATGAAAAGTTCATCGGTCCCAAGTGGTTATTGAGTAAGAACAATTTTTGAGAAAGCATCATAAAATAAAATATCAACCAAGCTTCCATTATCTACCAAAATGGGCGTACATCATAATTGATAATGTTTAAAGAGATTACAACCACATCATTATGCGAAAACTAGATCCCCTAAGCATCTGCCTCAGTGAAAGTTATGGGTTCTTCAGTCCTCCATCTCTTCACTATTCCCTCGAATCCATTGGTCTCTGCTCGTTGAAGTCCATTCGAGATAGTATTGATGATGTCGAGAGGCAGCCGATCTTTTTATTGATCCTTCCCTCTTGGTGGTTCAGGCTGCGGTAATGTCCTCTGCTGATCTTTCCATCCTTCAGATCGTCACCGCAAGAATCGATCAAGTCTGCCTCGTCTGATGAGCTCTTCAATCTCATCTTGGAGTTGAATACACTTCTCAATATCATGACCATGGTCACGATGATAAAGACAGAACTTGTTAGGATTATACTTACTGGGGTGAGTATGCATCTTTTTCGATCTCGATAGTTACTTCCTGATTTTTATCGGTACTTAGATTTTTGGAGCATTGAGAGGAGCATAGTTGTGAAATCTTCGAAGAAGAGAACCCCACCGCGTCCTTCTGAAGCGTGCCTCCACTCTCAGGGAGGAGTTCGGGCTTGCTTGCACTCAGAGAAAGTTTGGAAGCATGGTCGAGCTTCACTCAACTTTTCTTCCTCGATGGGTCTGCCTGACTCATCGATTCGTTGCTCACCAAAGGCTTCATCGTCCTTGACCTTGAAGGCCTCTTCAGTTTGGGCATAACCTTCAGTCCGAGCTAGCATATCAGCAAAGTTTCTAGAGTATTTTTTTTTTAGAGAAAATAGTAAATCATTCTTCTGAAGGCCGTCCTTGAGTGCGACTATGGCGACTGATTGATCCAGGTTTCGGACCTCCAATGCAGCAGTATTAAACTGGGTGACATAAGTCCGGATGAATTTTTCCTCCTTCTGCTTGATGTTCATCAAAAAATTTGAACCTCGGCATGGATGTCGACTGCAGATGAAGTGAGCCGCGAGCTGATGGCTCATCTGATCAAAGAAAAAGATGGTATCCGACTTAAGTGTCGAGTACCAATTTCTGACGACTCTCTTGAGGGTGGACGGAAAAGTTCGATACAAAATAGCATCTGGCATGCCGTGGAGCAACATCATTATTCGAAAGGCCTTCAGATGGTTGATCGGATTGGTGGTCCCATCGTAACTCTCAAACTGCAGAAGCTTGAAGTTCGGTGGAATTGGTTCGTGCATAATCCTCTGAGAAAAAGGAGAGTCAATGCAAATATCATTACCATATGAAGAGGGAGTATGACGGAGCTCTTCGATTCGTCGGCTCATTTCTAGGAGCCTTTGATCCAGAAAATCTTCATGATCATTGATCTCCAGAATTTTTTGATGGAATGGATGCGAAGCTTCCCCCTGGATCGAGTCGTGTTTCGAGCAAGGGCCCTCCATCCTCTGCTTCCCCTTTCCAAAGATCAGAGGTCGAGTAGCCTAAGTTGGCCATTCTCAGATCGGACCATGGGACTTCGGAGAAGCCTGCTTTGATCGAATCGATGCTGGGACCTGCCGATATATGGCCTACATCGCCTCTATGAGATCGCAAACCTGCTGGACCAGCAAGTTGAACTACTCCGCATCCACCACGGCTACAAGTGGAGCTTGAGTTGCCAGAGCTGAAGCGGGAGTGGATAGGTCGGGATGGGATCTGGCTGTAGAGGCCATTGATCGCCTGATCGAAGCTTTCTTGGAAGGCATTTTTTTCGAAGAAGAACTCTAGAGAGGAAGAAGAGAGATCGCTGGTGAGCACTCCTTTAAGGATAAAAAAATCTCAAAATTAGAGGGCCCTCCTTCTAGCGTCAATTTTGTTGGTGTAGAATCTGATTGACACCGGATCGAGCTGGAGTCGAGAAAGACGAGATCACCGTCGGTGATCTGCAAAATAAAGTTTCATCCAGAGTCGGTGGTAGTAGCTCCCGCAGGATTCTCCGACGATCAAGTCAGCTCTTTTAGCCAACAGAAATGGAGTGCTCAGGAAAGAGTTTGGCAGAATTTTGGAAAGAAGAAGAAAGTTTAGAGAAAATATATCTGAAGAATTTTTTTTTTTATAGACAAAGCTTATAGCGGATTGATAGTGACAGCTGCAGCCATCTGATAGTGGGCTGCTCGAGGCCTGATGGAGTCTGTCATGGAAGAGCACACCGCTTGTAGCACCATCTATAGCAGACTGATGGTGACAACCATCGCCATCCGATAGCAGACTGCTGTCGCCTACAGTAGATTGATAATGACGATCGTAACCGTCTGATATTAAGCTGCTCGGGGCCGCATAGAGAAGTGAAGAGCTTTGACGTATGTCAATTCCAGAGAAGTTCGGAATCTTAAAGAAAATACAGCTAGAGAAGATCATCCGGGAGGAATGCTAGCTGAAATCTAGAAGCAATCCGCTGGAGAAATCCGACTGAAGAAGAAGTCCGGAAGGAGTTTGGCTCCTGTAGAAACTTGACTAAAGGAGGAGTCCGGAAGGAGTTCGGCTCTTGGAGAAATCTGACTGAAGAATGAGTCCGGAAGGAGTTTGACTTCTATAGAAATTTGACTGAATGAGAAGTTTGGAAGGAGTTCGGCTCCTATAGAAATCCGATTGAATGAGGAGTTCGGCTCCTTTAGAAATTTGACTGAGGAAGAAGTTCGAAAGAAGTTCGACTCCTATAGACATTCGTCTGAAAAAGAGGTCCGAAAGAAGTTCGGCTCCTGTAGACATCTGACTGAGGAAGAAGTTTGGAAGAAATTCGGTTCCTATATACATCCGTCTGAAGGAGAGATTCGGAAGGAGTTCGGCTCCTGTAGGAGTTCGACTGCGGGGGAAGTTCGGTCGTTGGAAAAGTTCGACTAGGGCTTGACCACTGAGGAGTTTGGCCGACTAAAAGAGTTCGGCTAAGGTTTGATCGTTGGAAGAGTTCGGCTAATATTTGACCACCGGAGGAGTTCGATTGGGGTCTGACCATTGAAGAAAAATTCTCGATCGAAGCTCTTCTGTGATTATCAGTTACATTAAGCTAAGCATCAAGCTGAATTTCGACGGAAGCGAAATTTATTCTCAATATTATTAATTGCTCAAATACCACCGATCAATCTTGGATGATTTATTATTGGTCATCTATTATCGAGATATCACCGTCCATCAGATTCGTGCTCTCTCCAAATTAGAAAAGTCTAGATTATATGGGAGTCCCTCACGATTCCATCTTCAAAAAAAGATAGAATAATTTTTGAATCAATCTGGAGCAATAAATTCGAAAGATCGTTAGAATCCGAAATAAATACGACTCTTATTTCTCTCCTATAAATAAAAGAGACTTTAGATCCCTTCAAATATGCACTGAATTCGATGCTTTATTTTTTTTATTATTCTCTAATCTTCTAATTTGAGTATCGAAGAATCTTCATCAAAAAATACTTCGATGAAAACTTTTTTTGCAGGAGTTTGAATATAGCTTCAGTGGCAGTCCTTTCTCGACCACAAACTCTTCGAAGATCGGTCTCAGATGAAAAGATCTAGGAGCAATAATAGTCATCTTCGTTGAAAAGTTTTTTTTTTTTTTTTTTTTTTTTGAGTACTTGGATAAATAAACTGAGTTCCCATTCAGAACCATGCAGCTATAGCTATGTTGCCATCGCATTAACAACCATTCTGATCTGAACTGTAGAGAACCCGGTATGGATGCATCTGAAATGGCTCTTTTCCTCGTGTTTGCAGCGGCGAAATGATGACTTCTAGTGATCATATGTCAAAAGGTAATTATTACAGATCCTATTCATGGTTCTTTTCCCCTTGCTTCCTAAAAGCAGCGGAGAGGGGAGTCACCAAATGCAAGAAAAGAAGACTTGACGATGGTTGCCATCCCATGAAGAGATGAGGTGCATGTGATTGACTTGAGATGTTCAATACCAGACTGGCTACAAAAGGAAAATTTGACAAATGGTTGCAACTTGATACAAAGTACATTTTCAAAAATTAAAAGGAGTATCTACTGCATGGTTGTGATATGGCATACTCTTCCCACAGGTTAGCACATGCATCCAAAGCCTGTCATGTACGGAACAGCATAATAATTGTGATATCTTCGTCCAACAATTCCAGTCAATCTTAGTTCATAATTCATACCGCCCCTTAAAATGCTTGATTTTTTTTTTTTTTGGTAAGTTGCTTGATTGCCATGAATACTTAATACGATAATGCATGCCTAAAATTATTTCTTGAAATCAAGAAGCATGTTAGTGGAAATTTATTTGTTTATTAAGATGAGAGAAGATGCTTGTGGAGGATATGTATAGTGGAATCAGTCTAATGCTTTCCTCACCATTTGATTTTGGGCTATAAATCTGATCGTCTATTATCTTATACATAATGCTATCAGTCTCTCAGCATGTGCACACGAACAATTCTCTTGCTTTGTGGAATGGTAAATTGTAGCAGTTTACAAGATTCGTTGCCTAACATGTCGGGAAGCTCGATAAGCGGGTGCTTGAAACATTTGCTTTATTATATTAACACCTTTTACTTTGCAATATGTGTAGCATGTGCAACACTAGTGCTGCATGCGGGGTGCAGTATCTGCTTTGTGGCACGTGTTCAAGCATGGCACCGACCGGCTCATTCTCCATGAAACAATATGAAACCAAGCCTCTTCTTTTATAATTTTTATCTTGAAATCGGATCCAAGAACTAGGTCTGAAGACATGGGCAGCAATCTATGATCCTAGTCTCCTAGATCCAGCTATAGGCTGTGTACTCGGACAAAATGGAACAGTGTATCACCTGCACTGCATCTGTAGGATATTACAAGTCACATCCTTTGGTCATCCATCGCTCTGATTGCTCGCTCAGTCTGTCATCAGAGGATAAAATAACTCCAGGATTGCCTCCTCTTCATCAGGGCTACCTCGACGAGTGTCATGGGCCTGCACTACCCTTGCTGCATTCAAATCTTTTAACGGAAACATCGATGGCACAGGCGCCCTTTTTTAGGATCGGCCGGCCGGCATGCGGCGTTCAAAAATAGTGGGTCGGAAAGCGAGGATTTAAAATATAGGCCAAGGTGGGGATCGAAGACATCAAAAGGCACGGCGATCCTTCGCTTATCTCCCTACTTCTTTTTTATTTATTTATTTACTTTTACTTCCCCCTTGAAACTTTGGACACAGAGATCGTACCCCCAGACGGAATTGGTACTGGGAAGGGGCTAAAGGGAGAGGTCCAAATTTGAAAGTACGACCGGCGAAGTCAGAAGACTGCCACGGCATGACGTCAACTCCATGGGCCACTCTACCTGCTCAGTCCCTCATGCCGGTTATTTTAAACGTTTTTTACATAAGCGCAATCTATATTTAATGCATGACTTTATCATTATATAGTACATAATAACTGTCCTATTCCTGTCATGATTGTTATAGTGCTGCTATAAATAAATAAAGGTAACAACAATCGGTATGAGGTCATTTCACTCTTTTTATAAAAAATTTTAAAAAAAATTCTTAATATATTAGCAACGTTGTATACAATTAGATACATATATCAATTTAAAACATAAACATCTGAATATATATAAAAATATTTTTATTTTTCATTATTTTTCACTATAACATCTAATGATGATTGTTATGATAGATATTGACATAAAAATTGATCGTCGCTGAAATCAACTAGAACGAAGATGGATGAAGTCACCGTCGGAGATCTGTAAAACAAAGTCTCATCCAGAGCCGGTGGGGGTTACTTCGGTAGGACCCTCCGACGATCAAGTCAGCTCTGACCAACAGGAATGAAGTGCTCGAAAATAAGTTTCACAAAGCTTAAATAGAAGAGGAGAGCTTAGAGATCAGAGATTAGCGATTAGAGGATAGCGTATCTGGAGGATCCTTTTTATAGGCGGAGCTTGATGGTGACAGCTGCAGCTGTCTGATGGCGAGTCGCTCGAGACTGCACCGAGTTTGATGCGGAGAGGATGATGTCGTCAGGTCGAAAGTGACAGCCATGCCGTCCGACAGTGGTGGGCTGCTCGAGGTCTGGCGGAGTCGCTGTAGCCTCGCCTGTGGCAGACTGATGGTGACCGTTCGCTCAGCTTTAATAGCCATGGCTCCCAGAAAGCAGGTATTGATCGATGGACTTCGGCATATATCGATTCCAGGAGAGTTCGACCAAGGGGAAGCTCGAAAGAAGTTCGATCGCTGGGAGTCCGAAGGAGCTCGACCGACTGAAGGGACGACCGCTTGAGAAGTTTGGCCGAGGGACGACTGCTAAGGAGTTCGATTGTTGGAAGTCCGAAGGAGCTCGACCGACTGAAGGGACGGCCGCTTGAGGAGTTCGACCGAGGGACGACCGCTGAGGAGTTTGGCTGCTGGAAGTCTGAAGGAACTCGATCGGCCGAAGGGATGGCTGCTTGAGGAGTTCGGTCGAGGGACGACTGCTGAGGAGTTCGGTCGGTGGGAGTCCGAAGGAGCTTGGCCGGCTGAAGGGATGGCCGCTTGAGGAGTTCGGCCGAGGAACGACTGCCGAGGAATTCGGCCGTTGGGAGTCCGAAGGAGCTCGATCGTTGAAAAGTTTGGCTAAAATCCGACCGCTGAGCAATTCGACCGGCCCTAAGAGTTCGACTAAAATCCATCCGCTGAAGCTCTTCCGTGGCTACTGGTTGCATTAGGCTGAGCATCGAACTAGACTTTGGCAGAAGCGGAGTTTATCCCCAACAGTAGCCCCCCCACTTTCGAGTTCGAAACTCGAAGGAAGGAAGTGCAGAAAAGATGACTATCGAAGTCTTCTTCTGGGCTCCGTACTGGTTCAGGTCGAAGCTCGGGGGAGATCTCATCTCTAGCTAAAGTTGATGTTGAAGTTAAGGCCCGGAGGAGATCCCATCTCCAACCGAGGATGAGGTAGGCTTCGTCTCCTACGATCGAGGTCGGGGGTTGAGCTCATCGGGGATGATATTGTCTCCTACAGCCGAGGCTGACTCGGAGGAGATCTCTCCTATAGCCGAGGTCAATACGGGTGCTCGAGAGAGATCCGATCTCTGGCCGAGGTTGGCTCGGTCGCTCGAGAGAGATCTTATCTCCAGTCGAGGTTGACTCGATCGCTCGAGAGAGATCTTATCTCTTGCAACCGATGTTGATGCGGGGGCTCGCGTTAGGACGAGATTCTCCTCCTATTCCTAACGGACTATGGGGGACTTTGCTTGCATTAGGATGAGATTCTCCTCCTGTTCCTAATGGGCTGTGGGGGCACATATGGACCGTCGTCCGTGCCTCTCCCTCCATCTCGTCCTTTGTGAACGAGGCCTTCGACTTTGCTCGCATTAGGACGAGATTCTCCTCCTATTCCTAACGGACTATGGGGACACATTCGGACCATCATCCATCTCCTTCCATCTCGTCTAAGGTGAACGAGGCTTTCAACTTTGCTCGCATTAGGACGAGGTTCTCCTCCTATTTTTCTAACGGGCTGTGGACTTTGCTCGCATTAGGATGAGGTTCTCCTCCTATTCCTAACGGGCTGTGGGGGCACATACGGACTGTCGTCCATGCCTCTTCCTCCATCTCGTCCTTTGTGAATGAGGCCTTCAACTTTGCTCGTGTTAGGACGAGGTTCTCCTATTTCTAACGGGCTGTGGGGGCACATTCGGACCATCGTCCGTCTCCCCCCATCTCGTCTAAGGTGAATGAGGCCTTCGACTTTGCTCGTGTTAGGACGAGGTTCTCTTCCTGTTCCTAACGGGCTGTGGGGGCACATACGGACCATCATCCGCGTCTCTCCCTCCGTCTCGTCCTTTGTGAACAAGGCCTTCGATTTTGCTCGCGTTAGGACGAGGTTCTCCTCCTGTTCCTAATGGGCTGCGGGGGCACATTCGGACCATCATCCATCTCCCCCCATCTCGTCTAAGGTGAACGAGGCCTTCGACTTTGCTCGCATTAGGATGAGGTTCTCCTCCTATTCCTAATGGGCTATGGAGGCACATTCGGACCGTCGTTCGCGCCTCTCTCCCCATCTCATCCTTTGTGAACGAGGCCTTCGACTTTACTCGCGTTAGGATGAGGTTCTCCTCCTATTTCTAACGGGCTGTGGGGGCACATAAGGGCCATTGTCAGGACCTCTCCCCCCATCTCATCCTTTATGAACGAGGTCTTCGCTCGGGAGAGATCTTATCTCTGGTCGAGGTTATCATCGATCGCTCGGGAGAGATCTTATCTCTGGCCGAGGTTGAAGGTCTTTGACCTGCTCGTGTTAGGACGAGGTTCTCCTTCTGTTCCTAACACAGCAACTATCGACTACTTCTTCCCTATCATCACATAGTTTTTGCATCCAAAAATAATATTATTTATTGGGGGAGAATTTTACCGAGGGGGTGTTACTGGCAACACGTCCCCATTTCAGGGTCATGGGGGCATTGTTCCTCTGGGTTTCCTTAGGCAACGAGGCTCGGGCCGGACAACCTTCTCTGTCTCATGCTGGCCTTCTCGATTTGGAGAAAGCTTCTCTTGGCTTTGTCGCTGGGAGACGATGAATCGTCGATGTACCAAGCTCCTCCCCGGGGTAATGTTGATGGTGCCATGAGGTGGCCGACCTTATCATTTCTGGTTATGATAGCAGCCTTGGCCGATCTTCTGCTTCAAGCTAGCATCGGAGGAATTTACTCAGCCGCCCCTTTCTGACGAGCTCCTCAATTTCGTCTTGGAGCTGAATATATTCCTCAGTGTCGTAGCCGTGGTCGCGATGGTAGGGGCATTGCTTGCTTCGATCGCGCATGTTTGGGAGAGACCGTAGTCCTTCTAGCCTTGGCAGCTCTTTCTTAACCTCCATGAGAATTCGAGTTTAAGGGGCGTCAAGGGGGGCGTAGTCACGGAACCTTTCGGAAGGAGGACTTCTTCGCGCCCTTCTATCGGGGCTTCCTCGGTGGCGAGCTTGAAAAGTTTGGGCCTTGCTTGCGCTGGGGAGGTCGTGAGCGCGGCCGAACTTCCTGTGGAACCTTCTGTGAGAGAACTTCATGCCCTTTTGTCAGAGCTTCCTTAGAGCCATGCTTGAGAGGGAGTTCGGCCTCGCTTGCGCCGAACTTTATTCCGATGATGAGCATTGAGGGGGAGTTCGGCCTCGCTTGCGCCGAAGTTCATTCCACTTTTTCATGAAATCTTCTATGGGAGAACTTCATGTCCCTTTGTCGGGGCTTCCTTAGAGTCATGCCCGAGAGGGAGTTTGGCCTCGCTTGCGCCGAACTTCATTCCGATGATGAGCTTTGAGGGAGAGTTCGGCCTTGCTTCTGCCGAACTTCATTTCGATGATGAGCTTCGAGGGGAGTTCGGCCTCGCTTGTGTCGAAGTTCATTCCGCTTTCCCATGAAATCTTTCATGGGAGAACTTCATGTTCCTTTGTCGGGGCTTCTTTAGAGTCATGCCCGAGAGGGAGTTCAGTCTCGCTTGCGCCGAACTTCATTCCGATGATGGACTTTTAGGGGGAGTTCGGCCTTGCTTCCGTTGAACTTCATTCCATCTCCTTGTGAAACCTGTGGAAGAACTTCATGCCCTTTTATCGGAGCTTCCTTAGAGTCATGCCCGAGAGGGAGTTTGTCTTTGCTTGCACTGAACTTCATTTCGATGATGGGCTTTCAGGGAGAGTTCGGCCTTGCTTCCGTCGAACTTCATTCCGTCTCCTTGTGAAACCTGCAGGAGAACTTCATGCCCTTTTGTCGGAGCTTTCTTAGAATCATACTCGAGAGGGAGTTCGACCTTGCTTGCATCGAACTTCATTCCGCTTTTCTACGAAACCTTCCATGGGAGAACTTCATGCCTCTTTGTCGGGGCTTCCTTGGAGTCATACTCAAGAGGGAGCGCGAACTTCATTTCGATGATGGGCTTTCAGGGGGAGTTCGGCCTTGCTTCCGTCGAACTTCATTCCGTCTCCTTGTGAAACCTGCGGAAGAACTTCATGCCCTTTTGTCGAGGCTTCCTTAGAGTCATACTCGAGAGGGAGTTCGGCCTCGCTTGCGCCGAACTTCATTCCGTTTTCCTACGAAACCTTCCGTAGGAGAACTTCATACCCCTTTGTCGAGGCTTCCTTAGAGTCATACTCGAGAGGGAGCACCGAACTTCATTCCGATGATGAGCTTTGAGGGAGAGTTTGGCCTTGCTTGCGCTGAACTTCATTTCAATTATAAGCTTTGAGGGGGAGTTCGGCCTTGCTTCCGTCGAACTTCATTCCAATAATGTGGGAGAACTTCTGCCCTCCATTTATCCTTTCTTAGGGCGATTGGTATGCCCGAATGCTCTTCCTTAAGGCTGATTCCTCGCATCCTCATGGCGGATTTGTTGGCAAAGTCTCCATTGGGGGTTATCACACGGCCAGCATCATCTCGACGGGACCACGAATCCGACCAGCAGGTTGAACTGCTCCATATCTGCAGTGGCTTTGTATGGAACCTGGGCTGTCAGGACTGAAATAGGAGCAGATGGATCTGACGCGCAGGCCAACGATCATCGAGTCGAAGCTCTCCGGGGAGGCATTTTCTCTTCAAAAAAGAACTCTAGTGAGGAAGAAGAGAGATCTCCAGAGAGGAAAGAGAGAAATTATCGTCGAGCACTCCTTTAAGAATAAAGAAACCTTGAAGGTTCAGGCCCTTCCTCTAGCGCCAATCTATTGACACAGAAACTGGTCATCGCCGAAATCAGCTGAAGCGGAGGTGGACGAGGTCGCCGTCGGAGACCTACAAAATAAAGTCCCATCCGGAGCCGGTGGGGGTTGCTCCAGTAGGATCCTCCGACAATCAAGTCAGCTCTGACCAATAGGAATGGAGTGCTCGAAAATGAGTTTCACAGAGCTTAGATAGAAGAGGAGAGCTTAGAGATCAGAGGTTAGCGATTAGAGGATAACGTATCTGAAGGATCCTTTTTATAGACGGAGCTTGATGGTGATAGCTGCAACTGTCTGATGGTGGGTCACTCGAGACTGCATCGGATTTGATGCGAAGAGGATGATGTCGTCAGATCGAAAGCGACAGCCATGCCGTCCGACAGTGGTGGGCTGCTCGAGATCTGGCGGAGCCACTGTAGCCTCGCTTGTGGCAGACTGACGGTGACCATTCATCTAGCTTTAATAGCCATGGCTCCCAGAAAGCAGGCATTGATCGATGGACTTCGGCATATATCGATTCTAGGAGAGTTCGGCCAAGGGAAAGCTCGAAAGAAGTTCGGATGCTGGGAGTCCGAAGGAGCTCGGTCGGCTGAAGGGATTGTCGCTTGAGGAGTTCGACCGAGGGATGACTGCCGAGAAGTTTGGCCGCTGGGAGTCCGAAGGAGCTCGGTCGGTTGAAGGGACGGCCGCTTGAGGAGTTCGGCCGAGGGATGACCGCTGAGGAGTTCGATCGCTGGGAGTCCGAAGGAGCTCGGTCGGCTGAAGGGACGGTCGCTTGAGGAGTTCGACCGAGGGACGACTGCCAAGGAGTTCGGTCGTTGGGAGTCCGAAGGAGCTTGGCCAACTGAAGGGATGGCCGCTTGAGGAGTTCGACCAAGGGACAACTGCCGAGGAGTTCGGCCGCTAGAAGTCCAAAGGAGCTCGACCGCTGGAAAGTTTGGCTAAGACCCGACCGTTGAGCAGTTCGGTCGGCCCTAAGAGTTTGGCTAAGATCCGTCCGCTGAAGCTCTTCCGTGGCTACTGATTGCATTAGGCTGAGCATCGAACTAGACTTCGGCAGGAGCGAAATTTATCTCCAATAATAGACATTACTTTAATAAATAAAATAAAAGCTAGGGCAAAAGAATAATCAAAATTATTATTATTGTCATCGATAATAATAATTTTAGGATTCCATGATGATAAGATAATGATATTTATGAAATTGTCATGAAGCTGGACTGCCTAAATATAGAATAGAATGCAAGGTCCACTCACTATGGTATTCATGATGACCAAAGGCTATATAGCCTATATCATAACTAATTATCTTTATCAAACATATAAAATATTAATTTTTTAGTACTATCAAGGTCACAATTAGCTAATTAATCCGATCTATCTGGCCCCATTCACTGCCTCGAAAATTTTCATCGTCTGCATGTGGAGCCACACCATGCCATCCACCCAAACCAAAAGCCAAGGCTGCCCTCCCTTCAAACAGACAATGAGATGCCATTTCCCAAAAAGAGCAATCTTTCAGCTTGGATGCGATCGCCATCTTTTGCCTACCAAATGTTAGTTTATGAGGGCAAGTGTGGTGTTGTAATAACTTTTCTCGTCTCACACTTAACCACTTAGCCTGCATATCATGATAGGGAGAAATTATTAGTTAAATTGGGTTTGCCAGTTCAATGATAGATTGGAGCCATATGTCACATTAAAAAAGAAAAAAAAACAGAGAGAGAGGAAAAAAAGAGCTAAGCACATTCAAACCCCTACTTGCCTCTACCTTCATCCCTCGAAACCCTAACACCTAGCCTCCATGTGCTGTCGATCTACCCAATCTTCTAATTGCACCGCTATTCGTCGACTTTGGTGCCCCTTCATTCTCTACCTCTATATGCCATTAGCATCCTCCCGAGCCCCTCCCCCCTCCGCTCGATCTCTAATAGATCAACTATAATTATAGGCTAACTCTCATGCACCATCGTTCTTTGATCTACCAATGCCATTGGCCTCCTCCCGAACCCCTCTCTAGGTTCTCCATGTGCCCTATTCTCCCCTCTATGCCTTTTAGTAGAGTTGCTCAGGTGCCAATTTGCAGCATGAGCACTCTGCTCGGTCTCCTTATGCTATTGGCTTCCTCCCAAGCCCCCCTTCACATTCTTTGTGCACCATCATTCTCCCCTCTAAGTCTTATGATAGAGTTGCTCGAGCACCAATCTACAATCCAAGCAATTCGCCCTCTCCCTATTCTGAATGGTGTCCTCCATCTCTCATACACTGCTCGTTCTCTTTAATAACCTGATCCTTTGATCACCCAAAATAATTGATCCCCACATGAATCTCAAAGCATGGAAAAGACAAAAAAAAAATGATTTCTCTTTTCTCTCTTCTATCTTTTTCTCTATACAAGTTTCTCTATCTAATTTATCTATCTATAACTTTCTCTCTCTAGAATCTTTCTCTCTCTTTATAGATTTTTTGAAAGAAAGATTTTATGAACCAGAGGATGTTCAAGTATTTAGGTAAATTTGATCAATTGGTTGACCCTAGGAGGGATCTTGGATCTATAACATTAATTTAGGTATTTTTCATAATTTTATCATCCATAGATTGTCTATGATTGATCTTGATTATATAGAGGTGCAATTATCTACATAAGATGTCGAGTAGAATATCTTGACCTTGAGTTCATAGATCAAGAGTTGATCCATTATTGTATTGAGTCATAAATTAATATAATATAAATAAAAATTTTTGGATATTGATCGTCTATTTATATAAAAATTATTTTATGCATTAATAATTTTGATTTATATAGTTTTGAATGGTTACATGCTATATACCTATTTATTAAGTGTATGTGTGATTCTGTATAAAGTTATGTATGACATATAAATGATTTTGACTTTGACAGATTTTGATAATCAATTACATCAAATTTTATAAAAAAATATGATCTTGAATTATAATACTTAACAAGCATGTAATTGAGTTATGCAACAGAATATAGGATTGTAGTGTTTTGAGCTAGCCACTTTATTGGTGCCCTATCATGGATTTGAAATATGGCCATAATAGTTCAAGGTCAAGTCACTTATGGTACTTTAAATTAGCCACTTTATTAGTGCCCCATCATAAGCTTAAAATATAGTTGTGGTACTTTAAAGTTGAGCATCTGTGATCCTTTGGACTAGCTAATTTTATGGTGCCAAGTCATGGATTTGAAATATGATTATGGTAATCCATAGAACTAACCGCTTTTTTATCGTATTATGAGTGGTTATGATAATCCATAGGACTAGCTACTTTATTGTCCTACCAATGACTAGAAATGTAATCATGATAGTTCAGAGTTGAGCATCTTAATATAATCGAATCTGATGTATGTTGATTTAAAATAATTATAGAATGTCACTCATTGCACAAAAAGATATATTTTCTATGTATGTTTTATGAATCGTAGTATGTTTTGGCATGTGATTTATATGAGTAACAACCATTATTAGCTTTTTATTTATTATTATTATATTGATGTTAATGTGTGAAATTTTTACTGGATTGTAAAGCTTATTAACCCCCCCCCCCCCACCCTTCTTTTTTTTTAGAGTTACATAATGCTAATGCTTGGCTAAGGTTGGGATCACGATTTAAAAGGATTGATCAAATAGAGCATCATCAATATTAGTTGGATGTTTGAGTTTTTTAATTACACAAGATTTGATATTTATTATGAATTGAGATCAATGGTATTCATAAAAATTTGAGGTTGTAATGAATTTTAAGGCCTTACATATTCTTAGAGCTTTGCCCTAAAGAGTGTACGGTTGTCGCATGACCGATCAAGGTATTGAGTTTGAGATGTGATAAAGTGGTATCAGAGTTTAGATTATGATCACTAAAAATTGTGACTTAAGTAATACTTGACCTTAGGTTATGATCACTAAGTACATAAATTAGTTTAGAGTTGAGGTTTAAGCTTATTAAGTATTACGACAAATTTATGTATAGAGATTGGAATATGATGAGTATAAAGAGGTGATTGATATCTTTGACTTCAATCGGTGGAATTTGACTTAGGAAGAGAGTATGAAATGTTGATTATGGAATTTAATATATTAATGAGTTAGTTATATAGTGTTATGTATATTTATGCTATTATCATTTAAGTGATTTGGAATCCTTAAGTTGATGAGCCTGGATCTTGATAGCCTTCTAGTTTTGTCATTAACTATTTGGTCATAAATTTTGGATTATCAAAAGAAAATTATTTAGAGTATGACCTACGATAGAATTTCATTGTATGGGTAAGGAATATTCTTCGAACATAGAACATCATGTATGAAACTTGCATGTAGATGAAAAACATATTTGGTGCTTTTGGTGGATATGATTTTATTATCAAGATATATATGGGATACACATCTTGGTTTGATTACTTGATTTTTCATATATTTATTGGAGATTTTTGGGTTGTGTTGAATTTCAAGTCAAAAATTTACTTCTTTGAGTGGATCTAAAGTTCTTTACTATTATTATTAAATTGAATAAAAAAATTGATTTTGTGAGACTCAAAATGAGCTTAATACATAAGAGACAAGATTTTACATGGTTTATTGATCAATGCTGAAGATTATAGTGAAGATTTGAGTTAATTCTTTTCATAAAGAAATGTTGGTTTGGAATCATCTCATTGATTGTTAGATAAATCTAGGGTTAACTCACTTCAAATTAATTTTAGATGTATTGAATTCTAGATGAGTGGTGAAGCTCATGCGATGATTTCAAACACAGAAAATGGATTAAGATTTAATTTTGATGTAGTATGCTCGACGCATAGTAAAGATAAAGAAACTTAAAGTTTTGCTCTCATTCTATCAAAAAAATTAAATAACTTAGAATATCGGATCTTTCTTAGATTCTAATGTAAGGTGATATTTTTGTTAAAATTCATTCAATAAATTTATAAAAATTTGATAAATTTATATCAGAGTGTACAATGAAAGTATAGTGGTTGAACTGATTAGACACATTAATTCTTTAATTCAAAAGATATTATGATGGAAGATATTAGTTTCCAAATGAGGAAGGATTTTATTGATAACAAAAAAAAAAAAGTTACTAATTCTTGACCTAAGCTGGATATGGCCATGCAATTTTTGCCAGTAGGTTATTTTATTAAAGACAATGCCAAGAAGAACCCCGAACATCTCAAAATTATTGTTAATAGATTGATAGTTCTTTGGTTAAGCTCGAACCTAAAATATTTTGGCTTAGATCTCATTTTTTAAGATTTAACATTGTTACTCCATATGATTGTAATGGCTTGAGGTTCTCTTAAGATGAAAAGTTTAATCATTAAATCATGTGATGGCTTAAAGAAGAAAGAAGACGATAGATCATGGAGCATTCGATGCTCAAGTCATCTTCTAAACTATTAGAGTAGATTAGGTTAAACATGATTTTTACATGGGATTAATCAAGAGCAATACATTTCATGGCAAAGAATTATGTATTTTAATCCAAGGTCGAGATATTAGTGGTCATTTGAAAGAGATCGAGATAATTTGATATGTATTGTGGATGAAAGAATTTAGTTTTCAAATGCCATAATTTTTTTTTAATATCAAGATTTTGTGAAGCAAACATTTTGAGAAAGAGGCTATCAAGTAGTTCAAGGGTGATATGAGGAATTAACTACTTTCAAAGTTTAAACCCCAAATATGATAATTTCGAGGATGAAATTATTTAAAGAGAGAGAATGCAATGACCTGATCCTTTGATCATCCAGAACAATTTATCCCCACACGAATCTCAAAGCATGAAAAGGGAAAAAATAAAAATAAAAATAATTTCTTCTATTTTCTTTCTTTATAAGTTTCTCTCTAGTTTATCTCTCTATAACTTTCTCTCTAGATATTTCTCTCTCTTCATAAATTTCTCTCTCTAAAAATTTTATGGACCAGTGGAGGTCCAAGTATTTAGGTAAACCAGATCAATTTATCAACCTTAGAAGGCATATTAGACCTATAATATTTAGGTGCTTTTCATAATTTTCACCATCAATGATTGTCTATGATTGACCTTAATTACACAGAAGTATAATTATCTGCATAAGATGTTAAGCAGAACACTTTGACCTAGAGTTCATGGATCGAGGGATTAATTGATTATTATGCTTAAGTCTGAAATTAGTAGAGATAAAATTTTTTAAATATTGATCACCTATTTATATAAAAATTATTTTATTTATTAGTATTTTGATTTATATGATTTTGAATAGTTATATGCTATATACCTATCTGTTAAATATAAATATGATTCTATATGAAGTTATGTATGATATATTACTAATTCTGACTTAAATTTTGCAAAAGAATGTGATCCTGAATTATAATATTCGACAATTACATAATTGAATTGCATGACTGATTATGCGGTTGCATGTGGTGCTCTAGATTAGCCATTTTATTGGTGCTCTACCATAGACTTGAAATATGGCTGTGCAGTTCAAGATCAAGTACTTATGATCCTTTAGACTAGTAATTTTATTAGTATCTCATTGCGGATTTAAAATATGATTATGGTAGTTCAGAGTTGAGCATCTATGGCCTTTTAGACTAGCGACTTTCTTGGTGCCTCGCTACATATTTGAAACAAGATTATGGTAGTCCATAGGACTAGCTACTTTTTTATCTTATGATGAATGGTTGTGATAGTTCACAAGATTGGCCACTTTTATTATCCTAATATAGACTGAAAATATGATCGTGGAAGTTCAAAGATGAGCATCTTAATATGATCGGATCTGATGTACATTGATTTGAGATAATTATAGGATATAACTCATTGCACAAAAAGATATATTTATTATGCATGTTTTATGAATCATGGTATCTTTTGGCAGATGATTTATATAAGTAACAATCATTGTTAATTTCTTATTTATTATTATATTGGTATTGATATGTAGGAATTTTTACTAGACAGTAAAGTTCACAATCCTTTTCTTTTTTTTTTCTTTTTTAGAGTTAAAGGATACTTGTACTTGGCTAAGATAGAGCATCATCAATATCAACTGGATGACCAAGTTTTATAAATTGCACAAGATTTGATATTTGTTAATATGAAATATTTGTTATAAATCAAGATCAATTGTATTTACAAAAATTTTAGGTTGCAATGAATTTTAAAATCTTATATATTCTTTAGGATTTTGTCCTAAGAAATGTGTAACTGTTGTGTAGCCGATCTAGATACTAGGTTCAAGACATGACATTCTCTAGTCGGAATCAAAGCATTTTCTCTGCTCAAGCTACTTCTTGATGCTCGATCATCGTTACTATCTGATCTACAGCTTCTCATTCCTTTTGCTTGGTTGATCAACGAGCACCAGATCCATTACATATGAAACCCTTGGGTTTATCTAGGGATGATGGGAGAAGAGAGAAAGAGGGCGGAGCGCATTCAAACTTCATTTCTCTCTATTTTACTTGATAGGCCAGCTTACACGGATCAATCCTTATGGAGATTTAGATTGCATAAACTGATCTAACTAAAAATTTCTCTGTGATGAAAAAAAAAGCTTGGTGTAGAAGATCAATAGGCTTGCTGCAGTGCGCAAAACTGCCTAGCTGTTGCTTGGTTGCTGGTGCTTGGCACTTGTGATGCTTATAGCTATATAACGCTTGCATGCAAAAAATGTCATACTTTCATCTCGCATGCTGCACTTCAGGCTCTTTACATTATATTATGAGATAAATATTTTTATAAAATTATTTCAGAATTAAGGTAAACTATTCAAAAAATATGAGATTTCCCGTTGCTTAAATATCTCGAGAATTCTTTGATTAAGGACTCCTCCTGTACCATAGAAAACATGCTTGCCTCAACCAAGGCGGTACGCATCCAGTAGGTGAAAAGAGGGTCTTGGCTCTACCCGTGAGATATCTTCACAAGTCAAATCCTGCTTGCTTTCTTTCTACAGATCTCACTTAATTAACACTTTGTTTATCACCTTGTCTTTATATTTGAGGCAAGAATGAGCGAAGTCCAGTGCACAAATGAGTGATTAATTACTTGGTAAGACAAAGATCACCATATATACTGAAATGGCTGGAGAACAATTTTCTCTATTTTTTATTTACCTAATAGAAGTGATTAGGCTGTGCAAGCTCAACATAAGTAGGGCTGTCATTTTAGCTCATTATTCGATTTATTCAAAATATTTGAATTATTTTTGAGTCGTATTTGACTCACTCGTTAAACTGTAGAATCAAACACAAATAAAATTTTTAAAGTCGATACCTTAATGATCCAAACTAGAACAAGTTTTTATTTCATCGTATTCAAATCGATAAAAGCTCAATAAAATAAATAAATATATTTTATATTATATATATAAATTATACTAAAATATTTAGTTTTTTTATGAAATTTTTAGTTTTTTTTAGTATATATAGGTCATGGGTGATAAAATTTAAACGGCCCGCGTTCGATCCACGAAAATTTTCAGCACTACATAATTCATGCTTTTTGCCTTTTTTTCTTTTTTCTTTTGGTTAGTCGTCTTTTCCTCTTCTCCTTCCCAAAAAGCCCTAGATACCGCCTCACCGTGTGTTGCCTTCCTCTTCCATGCCAGCATGCCAAGGTTCACGAATTCTTTCATGCCACTCGCTTTGCCGCTCACTCCCGTCAACCGCTCTGGCCAAACAGTTGCTATCAGATCGAGCAATCAAGGTCCTCCACCTATTCCTCCTCTTGAGGTGGTCCTCCTCCCATGGCACCCTCCTCCGCCTGTTCCTCCTCTCGAAGTGGTACTTCTGATCTTCTTTTAGCCATCAATGGTGAAGATTCAGGTGATGGAGATTCGAATCGCTCGATTTGGGAACCTCAAAGCCTTCGGTGGCTGCAATGGCCCTCCTCCACCTGTTCCTCCTGCTCGCAGTGGCGCTTTTAGCCTCCTTCTAGTCATTGGCGATGGAGATCTGAATGATGGAGGTCCAAACCGCTTTGATAAGTGGTGATGATGATCGATCGAGCGGAGCTAGAGACGACACCATGGCAAAAAGTGCGGCAAGAGGTGAGCGCGGATGGAGGCAATAGAGAGTACGGCGAAGAGATAGATGGAGGAAGCGGAGAGCTTGGAGCTGCAAAATAATAAAAAATGTAAAACATAATTTAAATTTAAAATTCAAATTTGAAATTTAAATTTGAAATTCAAATTGTTATCTAGTTTGTTGAACTGGTAAATAGGTATGCAATTATTTTTGTCAATATTTAATCCTATTTTCTTGTAAACCTACTTTCTTGGCACTATAAATAAAAGAGGTGTCTATATAGTAGTACATTTTGAAAAAAAAATATATATGTTCTCTTCCCTTACTTCATCTCTTCTCTTCCTCTATCAAACCAAAAGTATTTCATCTCTTCTCTTCCTCTATCAAACCAAAAGTCCTGTGAATTTATTTCTAACATTTTGGTATCAGAGATGTTCGAAGTGCAGATGGTCTAAGTAAAGGAGGAAATCGTCTCCAAAGTTATCAAATTAAAGAGAAGAGATCGGGCGATCCAGGAGTCCAAAAAAAATAAAAAATAAAAAGATGGCACGTATTGGTATAAGTCAAATTCTTCCTATTTTCAAAGGTGATAATTATCAATTTTGGTCTGTTAAAATGAGAATTTTATTTGTTTCACAAAATCTGTGAAATTTGGTAGAACATGATTTTGTAGAATACAATCTTGAGGATCCAGCAATATCAAAAGATCAAAGAACTCAAATGAAAGAAAACCAACTGAAGGATGCAAAAGCACTCTTGTATCTACAGCAAGCAATGGATGAGACCATGTTCCCTCACATCATGCCAGCTAAAACATCAAAAGAGGCTTGGGATATGCTAAAAAATGGATTCAAAGGAACAGACAAGGTAATCACTGTTAAGCTTCAAATTCTTCGACGTGAGTTTGAAATATTTTTCATGAAGGATTTTGAATCTATCATTGATTTCTTCACAAGAGTTTCTTCTATTGTAAATCAAATTAGATCTCTTAGTGAAAATCTAAGAGAACAAATAGTGGCAGAAAAAATTTTGAAAAGTTTGACTACGAAATTTGATATTATTGCTACTGCTATTGAAGAGTCTAAAGATTTAAGTATCTTGTATGTGAATGAATTAATGGGCTCACTTTTGGTTCATGAACAAAAAATTAACAGATTTTTAGGTGAAACATCGGAACATGCTTTATAGATGAGGATAGAGAAGAAAAAGAAACAACAAAAAAAATCAAAAGAATAGATCTCAAGACAGAGGTCAAAATGGTAGTAGAGGCTGTGGTCGATTTGGCACGCGAAGAAAGGGTCGAGGCCGATCAAATGATAGCCAAAGGAACCCCAATGAAGGTAACAAAGGAACTAGACAATGTTTTCATTGCAAAAAAGTTGGATACATTGAAAAAGACTATTGGTATAAAAATAAAAATCCCAATGTTCCTTTCTGCTCTCATTGTAAAAAATATGGTCATCTTGATAAAAATTGCTGGAACAAAAGTCAAGCTAATTATCATGAAGAGAGTAGCAGTGAAAAAAAAAATGAAGAAAATAATTTTTTTTTGGCTTCTACCGATGATTGCTCAAGTTGTATTTGGTTTTTGAATAGTGGATACAGTAATCATATGACAGATGATAGAAAGTTATTTCAAGAGATTGATGCTTCAATCAGATCCATAGTTTGAATGGAGAATAATGATGAAGTGGAGGTACAAGAAAAGGAACAATTGCTGTAGATGCAAAGGATGGTAAAAAAATTATTCATGATGTAATGTTTATTTCTAGTTTAAAATAAAATCTTATTAGTGTTGGACAACTAATGAGAAAAGGTTATTCTATTATTTTTTATGATGACAAATGTGAGGTTTATGAAAAAAAACTAGAAAAATGGTAGTCACAGTAAAAATGATAAAAAATAAAATATTTTCTTAATAGTTTTCTGAATTATCTTTGCATGCATTATCTATTTCAACCTATGATGAATCCATCTTATGGCATAAAAGATATGATCATTTGAATTATGGAGGATTAGAATTGATGAGTCAAAAAAATATGGTAGTTGGCTTACCAAAAATTCAAAATGATGGCAGTATTTGTGAATCCTGTGTTTTTGGAAAACAACATAGAAACTCTTTTCAGATAGGAAATTCTTGGAGAGCCCAAGAGCGCATAGCACTTATACATGCAGATATTTATGGGCCTATGCAGACAACCTCGCATGGTAGCAAATATTTTTTACTATTTACAGATGACTGCATAAGGATGATGTGGGTGTATTTTTTAAAAGCAAAACTTGACACATTTTCTGCTTTCAGAACATTCAAAGCTTTTGTAGAGAAGGAGAGTGGATGCTTTATTAAAATTTTGCAGGTAATATCAAAGGTGTTTTGGGCAGAAGCTGTGGCTACTACAGTTCATTTGTTGAACCATTTTTTCACCAAAGTAGTACAAGGTAAAACACCTTATGAAGCATGGTATGGAAAAAAGCCTGATGTGAGTTATTTAAAAATATTTGGCTGTGTTGCATATGCTCATGTTCCAACTAAAAAAAGAAGCAAACTAGATGATAAAAGTATTAAATGCATATTTGTGGGGTATAGTAATGAAACAAAAGGTTATAGACTGTATGATCCTGTAACTAAAAAATTGATCATCAGTCATGATGTGATTTTTGATGAAAATAGAACTTGGAATTTTATTATGACTGAAATTCCTATAATTCTAATAGAAGAAGAAGGTAAAAAAGTTTTGCCCGATATCAACACCCCAACTACATTGTCTGATGAAAATACCTCACGTACATCTTCTAGTCTGCATAATAAGCCTAGTGATTCTGGTATATATACAAGTGATTCTGATGATTGAGATGCATATGAAAGAAATGATTCTGACCCACCTCCAATAACATTTCGAAGGATTTTAGATATTTACTAATCTGCTGATTTTGCATATTTTGCTTTTGAGCCTACTTGTTTTGAAGATGCAGTATAGAAATCAGAATGGGTTTAAGCAATGGAGGAAGAAATACAAGCAATTGAAAAAAAAAATAAAACATGAAAGCTGGTTGATCTACCCCCCAAAAAAGAAGCAATTGGACTTAAGTGGATCTACAAGTCCAAGTTCAATGCTGATGGTACACTACAAAAGCATAAAGCTCGGTTAGTTGCCAAAGATACTACTAAGATTTCAGATGTTAATTTCTCAGAAATTTTTTCTCCTATTACCAGAATTGATACTATCAAAACAGTTTTAGCCCTAGTAGCTCAGAAAAAATAACAAGTTTTCCAATTTGATGTGAAATCTGCTTTTTTGAATGAAAAATTGCAAGAGAAAATGTATGTAAAACAACCTCAAGGATTTGAAGTAAAAGACCAAGAAGAAAAGGTTTACAAATTGAAAAAAGCTTTGTATGGATTAAAACAGACTCCAAGGGCTTGGTATAGTATAATTAATAACTATTTTCTCCAACATAGTTTTAAAAAAAGTGCAAATGAGCCAACCCTATATGTAAAGACCCAAGGTATGGAAATTATCATTATTTATCTATATGTGGATGATATGATTTATACCAAAAATTCAATGAGTTTGTTTAAAGAGTTTAAAAACTGCATGATGTCAGAATTTGAAATGACAGATTTGAAACTTTTACATTATTTTTTAGGCATGAAAATTATTCAAGATTCTAATGAAATTTTTTTGTGCCAAGAAAAATATGCCAAAGATTTATTGAAAAAATTTCATATGTCTAACATACCAATAAATTTAAATGATAAACTTGTTTTAGATGATGGTGTTGAAAGAACAGAAGGAAAATAATACAGAAGTCTAATTGGAGGACTAATTTATCTTACTCACTCTAGGCCAAATATTATGTCTTCAATTAGTTTGTTGTTCAGATTCATGCACTATCCTAGCAAGCATCACTTTGGAGCAGAAAAAAAAGTACTCAGATATGTTAAAAAGACTCTTAATTATGGTATTCACTATGGACAAGCGGATATTTTTAAATTATATTCGTATACTGATAGTGATTGGACTGGTTATGTTGATAGCAGGGAAGGTACTTCTAGATTTGTGCACAATCTTGGCTTTGGAGTAATATCTTGGGCGATAAAGAAACAGGAGTCTGTTGCTCTTTCAAATTCAAAAGCAGAATACATAGTAGTTACAACTACAGTATGTTAAACAATTTGACTTCGATGAATTCTAGCAGATCTCCAAGAAAGGCAAGATGGAGCAACCCAAATTTACTGCGGCAATAAATCCACCATTGCAATGACAAAAAATCTTGTATTCCATGCTCACATCAAACATATGGAACTTCGGCACCATTTCATTCGAGAGCTAGCGGACAAAAGAGAAATTCAAATTGAGTACTGTAGCATAAATGATCAATTGGCAGACATCTTCACTAAAACTCTGAGAAAAAAAAAATTCTGAAACTTTCGAAAACAACTTAGAGTTTCACAAATTTAAATTAAGAAGGTATGATAAAAAAAAGTAAGAAATAATTTAAATTTAAAATTTAAAATTTAAATTTAAATTGTTACCTAGTTTGTTGAATGGGTAAATAGGTATGCAATTATTTCGGTCAACATTTAATCCTATTTTCTTGTGAACCTACTTTCTTTGCACTATAAATAAAAGAGGTGTCTGCAGTATATAGTAGTACATTTTGAAAAAAAAAAAATATTCTCTCTTCTTACTTCGTCTCTTCTCTATCTCTATCTAACTAAAAGTCCTATGAATTTATTTTTAACACAAAGATCGGAGATGCGAAGATGAACCAGATGATCAAATGAGTAAAAAAAAATTATTAGTTAAATTTAAATATTACAAGCTTAACAAATTTAATTTTTAATAATTTTTTTAAAATATATTTAAATTTAAATCAAATATAAATTAAATAATAATTTAAAATCAATCAAATAATGATATGTTGGATTATATCCGATCCATCGACAGCCGTAAACACGAGCAAAACTGATGCAAGTTTTCACGCTGGATTAATGTTTTTTTTTTTTTGATGAAATTTCAGACAGGATTAATGTTGCTGCAGTCTCGATCCCCTTCACCTGCGAAAAGGAGGAGGAAGAGAGAGAGAGAGAGAGAGAGATGGTTATCGAGTGTCTGGCAGAGGGAACGTGGATTAATGGTGCCAGAAACAGACCCCATGCGGGCAGAGGCATGGAATGGCCATAGATGGCCAAGGACAGACCACAGGCATCTAGGATCTAGCTCAACGCTTTGGACAAGTGGACGGCCACTGCAGCTTTAATTAATTTATATCATTTACTTTGTCTTCCTCCGGCTCGCTAAGCCCATGTGACGCGACATGCATTTCTTTCTTCCGAGCACTTGCTTGAATATATAGTACCATATATTATAAGCTTGAATCCATTGAGCTTTAATCCACGAGCCAGCCGATCACTCTTAAGATTTCTATAGCTAGCTCCAAGTCCCAACATTGGAACCTCTGCGCGCTACAGTAATGTACTCTCCACTGCAGGCTCCCATGCCCCACGTCTAATAAGATCCACTTTCTGATGTCCTGCAGGATTATCTCTGGGCCAACCATAAAGCCGAGTGCATTCACGTCATACAGGGATTCAGAGCACCCACATCAGTTCATCCTGTCAACTCTGAGGGCCAATTTAACTGGTAGGTACCAACTGCACCTTGGTTGCCAGGGTGGGGTCGGTACAGTTTCCTTATTCGGCAATTTGGTGCGCCACGGAACCCTCTGCGTCGGTCATAGTTACGAAGCTCTGCCCCGCAAGGTGGAGTTGATGGCAATAAGCAAGCAGCTGAAATGGTATAATGATGATTATAACAAAGAAACATAGTGTAATGATGACAACTTTGTATATAATCCTTTGAATTTCCGCGTGTTCAGGCAAAATAATCTTCAAGATCCGATCATTTAAGCCTTTCAAAACTGCAAATTGCCTGGATCAGATTTTGTCCAGGTCAAGATTTCATAAAATAAAGCTAGACCTGCCGAACTCCACATCAGCAAGTCAAAACTGCCCGGCTTGTATTTAATTTGGTGGCGGGTTGATGCAATCCAATGAGTTGACATAGTCCGTCTCAATTTGCTCGATCCATATAAAGTTTACTCAATTTGCTTGATCTATATATAATATTATATGCCGATAAATGGTTGGTCAAAAGTAACAGAAGAGAATGAAAAGATAAAGTCAACCATAACAAGCGCTCGGCTCATCGTTATGTCATTCACGGTGGAGAATTTGAGAGGGTAAGCAAGCGCATGCAGGAATAAGAGAATCGAGAGATGAGAATAATAAATGTAGTGCAGGTATTTTATGGCTTTTCTATCAAACTTTTTTTCTTTTCATTAGAAAGTAGGCGGCGGCATCGCACTAATTATTTAGTAAAATACAAAGAAATATTATATATATATATATTATAAAACAATATGATTTTAGCTGTGTTCGACTACTATTGTGTTCGTCTAAGATAGATGGTGCCCCTTAGCAGCGGCAACAAGCATATATTATTTCAATCGAAGCTGAACCTGACTTAACTTGCCATCTATGATTCTTACTAAAGATACATTCAATTACTCAACTAGACCAGTTTGTAATCCTTGTTATTATGCTCGATGCCAAGTTATGGGAGCTGGTCCTCGGCCGTCAGAGCTTGTTTTTGACGGAAAATAATCAAACAGGAGCCACATGCAAAATTCCTAACAGCATTTTTTGTCATAGTTTAAAGCGCATGCATTAGTGGGTTGAGTGGCGGGTGATGAAGCTTGTCATGGGAGGCTGGCCGAATGCGATGGCCGTGTTTAGGGGAGGCGCGTGGGCCCCTTAATTGATGCCCGTTCCGGACCTTGGCCTTCGCCTCCGCGTCAAGACTCGAGACAGTGACGTGTTCCCACTCAGCCCCACTTTGTCATGCGCACGTTACCCCACGCCACCTCCCCCATGGCCCAAGCCCAGCCCGACATTTCTCTCTCCTATCTCTCGCTCGGTCACGATGGAAATAAAGATAAAGATAAAGATGGCGAGAAAGAGAGAGAGAGAGAGAGAGAGAGAGAGGAGGTATACGGGGAAAACCAAGATTTCACCAAAGCAGGCACCCAACAACCAGAAAGAGAGCACCGGAATCAAACCATAGCGAGGAGCGAAGACGGAGGGAAGAGGGGTCGTTTTCTCACTCTTTCTCACATAATGGATGGGTAGTAGGATCTGGATAGAAAGATAATCGGACCCGGGGGAAGAGAGAGAGTGTGTGTGATTGCTTCCGATAAGCCAGTGTGTCCTGGGAGGGGATCATTCCTGTACTACTCACATCGGCCGTATTCCGTGGAGTCAGAAAGCGGAGAGGCCCGGAGGAAGGCAGCCGGCCGGTTGGTTTTGTTTATGAAAGAGAGAAGGCTGCTAATTGCCAAGCGAAAGCCCAGCTACTTCCGCTGCTCAACGGGGAGTGTAGTTGGACTTTCCATATCCATGTGAAGACAGACGACGACGACTTACTTGCAAGCAGGTGCTTCTATTTTATTCTTATTCTAACCACTTTATAACCTGGAGACCTTCTCAACCTTTGCTCCTCTTCTCGCTCCACCTTTTGTCTTTTCTTTTGCCCTTCATCATATGGAAGAATCCTCTTCCCGTATTGGTTTGCATTTGGTTGGAAAAATATTTCATTGAAAAACAGGATTCGATGCAAGAAAGAGGAACCCGAGTAGCCGGGACCTTGGAGTAAGGGCTGGAGAGCTTTAGTTATTCTATCCGGGATATCTCTATCACGGGAACTGAAACTGAAAGTAGCAGCAGCAAAGGAAGGTGAGGAGGTAGGGAAGATCTTCCACAAGAAGGTCTAGCCAGTATATTTAAGAATCAGCGGCAGCAAGAAGAAAGAAAGGAACGAGGAGTCCAGAATCCAATAATATTGGTATCGGTATGCTTGTACCTGGAATCCACCCAACAGGCTTTTGAACAAGTGATGATATTTTAGAAGAAAAAGAAAGAAACTATAGAGAGAGAGGGCAGGGGATATATCAAGCAGCTGTCCGTCTTTTCTTCCCTATCCTTCTCTTGTGTGCAAATTTCGAGAGTCGTCGTGCTGGCAAACCGGTTGGTGGGCCGGGAGCGTGGGCCATGGGAGGGGTCGACCCAGGTGGTCACCTTCCTCGGCCGCCGCCCCTTCATCCCCTCCATCTCCGCAACCCCAACAGCTCCCACCTCAGCCCTCACCGCCGCGAGCAGCAGCAGCAGCAACAAGACCACCTACCCAACACCCCCGTCACCCCCAACAGCAGCGCTAGCAACAACAACAACGATAACGACAGCAGCGGCGGTGCCAATGCTGACGACAACTCCCTTGCCACCGACTTCGAGATCGTCGAGGCCGTCTCCGGCAGCGGTGGCGGCTCCAGCCGCCGACCACGCGGCCGGCCCCCCGGGTCCAAGAACAAGCCCAAGCCCCCTGTTATCATCACCAGGGAGAGCCCCAACGCGCTCCGCTCCCACGTCCTCGAGATCGCCAGCGGGATCGACATCATGGACGCCATCGCCATCTTCGCCCGCCGTCGGCAGCGCGGGGTGTCCATCCTCAGCGGCAGCGGCATCGTGACCAACGTGACACTTCGCCAACCCGCCGGCCCCGCGGGGGCCGTCGTCACCCTCCACGGCCGCTTCGAGATCCTCTCCCTCTCGGGGGCGTTCCTTCCAACGCCCTCCCCGCCAGGGGCCTCTGGTCTGGCCGTATACCTCGCCGGCAGGCAGGGACAGGTGGTCGGAGGGAGTGTGGTTGGGGAGCTGGTCGCGTCGGGGCCGGTAATGGTGATCGCGGCGACGTTCGCCAACGCCATCTACGAGCGGCTACCCTTGGGGGACGAGGAGCCCGAGGCGGCGGAGGGGATGCCGTTGCAGCAGAGCCCTGGGGCTAACGGAGTTTCGTCGTCGCAGCAGTCGCATGGGGGGATGGGAGCGGACCCGAGCTCGATGCCGCCGCTCTATAATTTGCCGCCGAATCTACTGCCTAACGGTCAGCTGCCGCATGACGTGTTCGGCGCTTGGGCTTCCACGGCTCCTCGTCCTCCGCCATCCTACTAAGTTCTTCTTCCCCATACTATTTTGCTCATGAAAAAAAAAAGAAAAAACATTAATACTCCCTCTCTTTCAAGCTTTTATTGGAAATGTTTTCCTTCTTCAGGTTCATGTTATGTTCATGTCGTTGCATGGTTTTTGTAAACTTAGCTATGTGATACTAGCTAGTTGTAGAATTGGAGGACGGTTTGAACCAATGTGTTGCTTTTCTTCTCCCTTTTCATAGTTCCTGTTTATCTCATGTTTGGTTAGCATAGGGTCATGTTTTTCTGTTTTGGTGCTGGGATGGGATGTATCAGCTATATATATAATTAGAAGATAGATGGTTCTTTTTAATAGAAGTTTTCCCCTTCTCTTCTCAAGAAAATAAATTATTGTTTTTTTCTCCAATACGTCCAGCTCTTATATTCTTTGAAAAAGTCCATTTCTGTCATGCTAGTAATGATATGTTATTTATTTTGGGAGTTCTTATCTTATGTAGCCTTTCCATGAGGAGGCCGGTTTTGTTGTCCTCTTTTTTTTTTTTTGGTGGGGGGAGGGGACAAGAAGTCTAACGGAAGGAACAAGGAAAAAACTAGAAACTTACGGTAGGAAGGAACTAGAAATATAACGGAAATAGTGGTAGCCTATGGAGTCCTTTTGTAAGATTACTAAGAAATCTGAAGGCAGCAAGGCTCCACACGTCGAGTCCAAATTACTTTGTCTGCCTGCCAACCAATCTGCTGCAAAGTTAGCCTCTCTGTAAGCATGGCCGACCTTGAAAAACTCCAGATTGGGTATAGTCAATATCCTGTAGAAGCGGGTACCATTGATCCAATTCTGATGACTACCTTGAAATCTCCCTGAAGAAAAATTGTTGTGCAATTTAGAGTATGAACGGTTACCATCAGACCTTGTCATGCTGCCCTTGATTCAGAGAATGGGACCGAAGATGATGGAAAACGCCTTGATCCAGCATAAGGAACCCTCCCCCAATATTGGCCATTGGAATGTACCCAAAAATAAATAAATAATATTGGCCATGGGAGCCATCACTTGTGAGGGTTAGATTTCAGAGATCACGATTTTATATTAGATCAACGAACGTGGAGACTGAAGTGAGATTTTGCCATTTTGGTGATTGTTTCAAGTCTGGATCTCTAGTAAATCACGAGAAGAGCCGTAGCTTCGATCCGATGGTTTTTGGAGCCTTTGCATGCAAACTTGCCGAATGCAGTGCTTCCATTAATGATCAAGATATCGGTGGTTGACAATAATTTTAGGTAGAATCTTCCAGCAAAGGCTGATCTTCTTTGGAATGGATCGATTTGTTTTCTTGAGAAAAACCAAGGTATGCAAGAAACTGGGATCGATGATGGCTTGGCTCATTGGTGCATCGAATGCTCATCCGAGTGGGTCATTTCTATTTCAAGTTTTGGGTAACGTCGTTGGGGGTTTGGAAAGGGAATGCATGCTATCGCATCAAAAGAATTGTTCGGCCGTGCATTCCTCTAAAGGGTCTTTTGTGCCAAGGAAAAGGTAACCTATTAGGGAAAGTAACCCACTTTTGGGAACCATATATGATTTTACACAAGTGGGTACGAACCTCCACCCATTTCTTTTCTGCATTTAATCTGATCTCAGTCTGGTAGAATCTCATGGTCTATTTCCTGGCCTCCATTAAGTAGAGCAAAAATTAATATTGTCGGCTACATTGCATTTTTGCCAATTTTTTTAATGACATTTGGTTTTTCATTCAGACGGGAAGCAAGCTCTCTGGTAATTGCTGAGTCTTGAGTTTGTTGATTTGTTTGCTTCTTAGATGAACATGCGTTTAGCTAGCTATGATCAATCACTGGTAAAGTTGGCCTTTAAAAAGTTAAATGTTTCAGTAATAAACAGTGTTGCACTGCTGTTTCTAGTCTCAAGGTGAATATTCTTTTACAAGAATGAGGTAGTATGGCTCAAGAGGCACAAAATGAACACGGAAAAAACATGAGGATGGGGGACATGTATAGGGTCCACAAGGGCCATCGACAGAGACTTAGTACTGATCCATTCATTTGTTTCCTTGACCACATCAATGGGCAAGGTGAAATTGTTCTTGCTTCTTGACTAGCTTATTTGCTGAGTTTTGAGCTTTTGGGCCGCTGTCCTTGGTCTTGTTTATTCGCGGCGATTTACTTGTGGATCGCCTACTCAGTTTTGGGACCTTGGTGATCGCATTTGTAGGTGTAGACGACCGTAGTGTATCCTTAACTTGAAAGGAACTTATGACTTGAATGAATTGATGAATTGGGTGATTTTTCGTACCCAAGTCACGAATTTCATGTTCATCATTTGCTCGCTCTTCTTAAGTTAAATGTAGTTATAGCAGCAGCAGCAGCAGCAGTGGTAGAAGTGACTTTGTTAGAACATCAACAATATTCTTAAGATCTTACCATGAATGAAGATTAATGTTTCACTCGTTTTTTTAAAGCTACGTGGATTTTTTTCCCTGTTCGGACACCCTAATTCTTTACATCATTCATTTGTCACAAATTAACTTTGCTTCGTTGCAGGCTTAATGACTGTTGCCCTTATGCACTAAATAAATTTAATCATTCTCCAATATTGCTGGCATCGTTGCTTCTTTCCTTCAAATATATCTAGATAAGTCCCTGGATGCAAGACAGCCTTCGTCCTTTTTGTACGTGTTCATATGCGCTTCTCGAGTGTCTTTTTTACAGAAAAAAATGATGGAAAAAGAGGGAAAAATATGTGCTGATCTTCCTTCTGTTATTAATCATGGATTGAGTTGCCCATAGATCTCATGAGCCTTGTTTAAATGTCGATTATCCACATGCTAGTGCCGTGCTTGGCAGCAGACCATTCATTTAAATGGCAGCATGTGATTAAGTACATATACCCGGTACCTGGGACATAGGTCGGTAACCATATCTGTTTAGGCACCCAAATCCACATTATATCTTTTGTTACTTACTGTTATTGGCTTTGCTTTAAGCCCTACGAGAATAACCTCTAACTCCTAAAATGACTTGGAGCTGTTCTTGCCTTGAGTGTAGCTCGCTATGATCGGAACTCATGTTTGTACAAACAAATTTATTTTGACAACAAACTCATCCATTGTCAAGTTAAGTTAATCTGTGAAATGACTTGGATTTTTTCCTGCCTTGAGTGTAGCTCGCTAGCAGAACTCACGTTTGTACAAACTCATTTTGACATCAAACTCATTCATTGTCAATTTAGGTAAATCTGTGCTTCCAAACCAGTCTAATGGACTCACCAAGCCCAGTCTCACTCATAATCTAATAGACACTGTATATATCGATCAAACAGACATTTTGGTTATTGCATCAAACTCTCTTGATTGTGAACTCATCCTCAGGTCTTTTATACTTTGATATGTTGAAAATACTTTCTTGATGTGCTCATCCAGAAAATTAATTAATGCTTTAGCTTAGTGAAATCCTATATATATGTCAACCACCTTCATTTAGAACTTGGTATCCCCTGACTTATGATCTTCATCACTGCATCTTTATGTATCGGTTATGTTAAATCATTTTGCTCCAATTGTATTAACTGCATGTCTAACAATTAACTTGCCTTTCATGGTTCATCAGTCTGATGCCTTAGAAATCTCTCTTGTTTAAGTTAGCTTGTTCTCTAGCTGAAGCAGTTTTTCTACGTCTAACAGACTTTTTAGAAACTCTCACAAAAAAATAAGCAGAATTCGAATGGATACGCATGCATGATTCACATTTTCTGAAACAATAAATTGAACAATTATGAACTCTTAGAGCCAACCATTGCCTTACCCTTTTTATGTATGTACACAAAAATTGTGATTCAAAGTGCAGTAGGGTGGGAAGAAAAAAAAAAAGGATCCTTGAAACTTATGACGAAAATTTCTGTTGGCCCATGAATCTTTGTTTGGATTATTAAGACCGATCATCTATTCATTCACTTCACAGTCTATCTGAGGATTTTGTATTCCCATTTATTTGTAAAATTTGAATTGCAACAATATCACCGATCTCACTAGCCAATCTTACACGTTCCTTAGCTTAAAAGTCTTGCAGTGGAATTGTTTGACCACTTCATCAAGAACATTTGCGTTTGTTTAATAGGTAGATGTGTTTTTAGTTTAATCAGAAAGCTCAATTCAGCATATCATATTCCCTTAATTGGTTGAACGTTTAAACCCTTCCGTTGAAGGTTGAACATCGGAACCCTATGTACCTCTTTGTTTCCTCCGTGAATTCTCCTTCTTCCTAATCTTTTTTCAATAAGGGAACTGGAACTGGAAAATTACTATCATACATAATATATTAGCCTGGGTACAATTATTATTGCGCTTGTTTGTGTATGCCGTCATTATCTCATGAATCCAGAACCGTACTAAATAGATCCATTTCTTCTTCCTTGTCCAAACTTAGCTTCAGCTCAGATAAGTATGTTTGAAGCTGTCACCATCATTCAGCAAGTGACCGCTTTGCATAATTGTCCGCTTCTTTTTATTTTCCTAAAGATAAAGGAGATTGACAATGAAATGTTTGACAAACCTAATTTCCTAGCAGAGGGAACCATGTTTTCATGTATCTTTAATTAACCTCTCATACTGTAATTTAGTGAAGCATATATTAGGCCGTTGCCTAGTTTGTGTCGACGCAATTTACATCATCTATTGGATCATCTCACCAACCGACCATAACAGAATAATAATTCTTGAGCCCTTATTTTTTCTTCAATGCGAAGACGCCGGCTCCTACATCATTTACAAGAAATTTTATGTACTGCGTTTATCTTTTGAAACTTAGTCAAAAGGCTGATATAGACAATGAGCATCCAATTACATAAAGTCAAACTCGGCCCGATCACTTTGTTTTGCATGGAATTTTAGTTTGAAGCAAATGCTGCGATAAGACGAGGAAGTCGTATTACTTTTGACGAGGCAGTTAAAATTTAAATATTTATTTTTGGCTATCGGTGGGTGTGGGATGCAAATCCCTTCATAAAACAAATAGGACGTGTTGCTTATTTTTTACCTTCTTGTTTCGGATAAGATTATATTTAGAGAGCTAGCTAAACGACCGATCATTCGCCTTCCTTTTTTTATTATTTTTTTTTTAAAAAAAAAAAAGAGAAAGAAAGAAAATAAAAAATAATAATAATAATCATTACGTCCTTTATTTTCTCCTGTGGAATGGAATGTACTTCCTTTCTTTCATTGGCAAACAAATGGAGACTTGATTGAGGTTTATGATTGGGAGAGCTGATATATGATCTACATATATCGATGGGTATTTATCGAAAGGCATATATCGAGGCGTTCGTTGCTATCTAACGACACCTTATTTAAAGAAGAAGGAAGCCGGTACCAATTAAGAATTTTTCCCCTTGCGAAGGAACAAACGGTGGCTTTGGTGGATGGGCCCCATGCCAACATAAGGTCCAAAGAGAGCCACCGTGTTGGCAGGGCCGATCCCATATTATCCCACGTGCGTGCGGGCGACATGCCATCATTTTTTTTATCTTCTTTTCCCATGGTCCACTCCTGCCTAATTCATTGAATTATGTGGTCTCACTCGGCGTGCATGATTTGAATTCAAACCCTTTTTTAATTTTTGGTCATGAGTTTTGGTGTCCTCTATTCAAGTGATAAGGACTCCTCCAGTGCAGTTTTCTTGGATTTATTTGAAAGAGCGGTTGCAACTTTGTCGTGTAATGGGTTGCTTAGGTAAGCATTTACTTTTGGGATTGAGGTTGCTTCTCCATCGATACGTTGGACGAAGATGGGGACCTTTCCAAGTGGCACTGGCAAAAATGGTCACGGAGCCTGGCTGAATATTGCCTGTGATATGTTGTTGGAGAAATTTTCTCGCTGAAAATTGATTGATTGCTTATGGATCATTGAAGATGGTAATGTAATCCAGTCTCCCATGCTGCTGATCCAGAGAGCTGGATGAATGTTGCAGCGCTATTTGCAATCAACCAGCACACTCAAGGACCACTTGTCATGGAAACTAGTTGATGCGATCTAAATCGATCCTATCCTTTATGGGTCGACCTATGGCCTACCAAGAGGCCAATTTCAACGGACTTTTATTTTCCGAGCGATCCAGTTAGAAAATGTCTAGAGCTAGACTCCCATTCAAATTCAGATTCTAAAACGTCCAAATCCGATGGGATTTTTATGCATCGAAAGATCCTACCAAAGTCAATCCAGTGAGCTTTTTTTCTCTTCTTTTTTTTATGTATAGATCAGTGACTCGCTACGAGAGATCAATGCTACATCTTCCACTGGAACAGACGTTAACGTCCGATTTGTCTCCTTTGCTTCATCGGGCAAGAGTTTATAGTTTAGTAGTTGCAACCTTGCTCCTGTTTGGGAATTAGAAGGTGTCCCCGCTAACATCACCCATGCCGTCTCTTTCCCCAACGCTCGAGTGCTGCTTCCTAGCACCATTCTATCCCCAATAGCATTGGAGGATTAATGCAGTACGTTGGGGATCACGTGAGTGACAAATAGGCCCTCGTATATCATCCTACCGAAGGCCCCATGTATCATCCTACGGATCGCTGCACGGACGGGGAAGGAGGTGGTCCGGTGAATTTTTCTGATTGGGACCGGCCACCAACAAACTAAACTCAGTCTGCACCGCCATGACCACTGATAGCCTGCCCCAGGGCCGGACTTGATTGACCTGCTCCTCCCTAGCTCGAATAATAAAATTATTTTAGAGGGATATTTGAAGACAGCAGCGACTTGGATTAATGGCAAGGATTCTTCACAACATCCCGCAATGAGGAAAATCGTGCATCTTTACTCTACCATGACTAATTTCTTTTGCATTCATGCTCCCTAAGAGCCTAATTATGCGGCTGATTAGCTGGCTAATTTTCCAAGCATCGAACGGGCTGAAAAAAATCTGAACAGAACGATTTCCACCAATATGAACTTTCTTCATCAACGCAGATGCTGGAGGTACCCCTTTCCTCCGCTGGTAGTGAGTTCTTCTTACCAAAAAAAAAAAAAAACAACAAGCCAGCAGATAACACACCAACCAACGTTCCGACTTCTCGTGCTTTCAACTTTCCTTTGGGCCAGCCCGTGCTAACCAAAAGCTTGGACTCGCGCATGTACCTAGGCTCTAACTTGGGGCAGGCCGATGCTCGGCCCGAAGAGTAAACCATGGGCCACGAGCCCAAGATCCAAGTGCTGCAGCACGCAAAGCCCTTCCCTAAATTAACAATGGCTCGAGTCGAGCCGAACACTCAGGCAAACGCTGACAATATTGAAATATCCTGACCAAACTACGTGGACTGTCCGATCGGGAAAAAACACTTTCCCAACCTGACGTACTAAGATATGAAGATTAGAATGCATGCTTTAAAGATTCATCATCACTCAGCCGTGCCACATAAATTCCGGAGGAAGCTGGTGGGTAAGAAATAATCATTTTACACAGTTTTTGAGGAAGATCTTCAATTCAAGTAAAAAAAGGAAAAGAAAATGATGTTAATAGGCTTTCAACAAGTCCCTCAATGGTTTCGAAAGACACATGCTGGACGATTACTGAACGAAAACCACCCCTCGTGGATACCACCTGCGAGACTCAGTCATCATCTACATAAATTGTTTCTTGCTTAAAAAGGCTGCCAAACAGGCTCCTCACCTCTGGTTTGTTATCTGGGCCATCCGGCTGCTTAGGTTTTGGTTTCTGTGTTGGTTGCTTTATAACTGCCTTCTGTGGTGGCAGATTTCGAGCCTTGGCCTGGCCTCTGATGGTGGCAATTTGTGTTTTTGGTTTGTCGTCGGTCTTTTGAGCAACTGCAGTCGCTAATTTCTCCCACGAGAATTCCGCACCAAATCCCTTTGCCTTACTCAAGAGTTCGTCTAGTGAAGCCCCTGCTGCCTCTGCTTTCTCTCGGGCTTCTTCGGCGAGGCTAGCAGCCTGAACTTCTTGCTCTGACAATTTCTTCATATCTTCTTCAAGCTTCTTAGCAGCCTCTGCTGCCTCACGAGCTCTCTCTGAGGCTATTATGGCTTCCTTCTCTGCTTTCGCCTTTGCCACAGCTTCTGCATATGCTTTTCTTCTTCCATCTTCGGGAATGGCACTGAAAAGAGGGAAAGTTGGTTTGGCTTAAAAATACTTGAAGCCAAATAAAATTTTATATGTTCATGACCAAGTCGATTGGACGAAGCGAACACGATAATCCGATATTAGCTATTTCATAAATATAAGAGAAGAAGCAAAACTTCATATTTTTGAAAATTAGAATTATTTAACATCGTGGCAAGTATGTTGCATAAGATAGTCCTGTAAACTCAATTAGGAACAGAACACTATAACATGCAATGTGAAAGCATTTTATCAAGTGCCTGTAGCTCAGCAGACAGGGCATCTGTTTCCTAAGCAGAAAGGGGTAGGTTCGATCCTTACCAGGCATGTATGAATTATTGTTACTCAACTACAAAATGCTTTTGAAACAATTGCAGATATTGTTTTAAGTTTAAAACATTGATTATAGGCAATCATCCCTAAGGTTGAAATCTATGAATTCAAATTCCATAAGGTATATATATGGATCTGGCAGAGAATAGGAGAGTGAAGCATCACAGCAAGAAAGCCTGAGATTTTAATCCTTGAAGGCTACTTTTTATACAGCAGTCCTACCTAGGTTATCTTCCTTATGTCTCATTATTTGTATCTTTGTGTCCTCCATGGAGGAGTTTTATCTCTCGTAATTAAGGGTGGAAAAGAAGCTCCAAGGCAAGCCAAGTTAGGCCTAGCTCAAGCTCAGCTTGTATATGATACAGCAAGCTTAAGCTGCTCACAGACAACTGGTTTATAAGATCTTGTTAAAAGATCCAAGAAGAGTTTAAAATCATTTGACGCTTGTATTTATATAGTTTGGAGTAATAATTTCTATTATATTTTAACTAGTCGAAGACCAGCACGAGACAGATAATTACGGCCTATAATTATTAATTTTTTTTAATAATAAATATTCATAATAAATATTTTTTAGCTTTTTTTAATATTTTATTTTTATTTTTATTTATTTATTATATATTATATTTTTATTATTTTATAAAATAATATTTTATTTTTTTTTCCTTTTCTTCTTCCTTCCTATTCTCATAATCTCTCCATGCTCCCAGTTGCCGCCCCACCACAGCTCCCTTTCTCTCTAAATAAATACCTATCCTGATCGAACCCCCGCCCCCTCTCTTCTTCTCATACCTTCTCCATGCCCGTCAGTGTTGCCCCACCGCCACTCTCCTCTCTCGGCAAACGCCGATCCCAATCGCACCCTTCGGTGCCCCTACCAATATCGTTGCCCCCGGTGCCACCACCGAAGGAAGAGATAGAAACTCTCTCTTTTCTTTTCTTTCTTTTTCTTTTCTTCCTTTTTCTCTTTTTTTTTCTTCCTTTTAAAAAAATAATATTTTATTATTTTTTCTTTTTCTTCTTCCTTCTTGTTCTCATACCTTCTGTGTGCCCGTTGGTGCCGCCCCACCATGGCTCCCCTTCTCTCTCGGCAAATGCCGATTCTGATCGCACCCCCACCTCCTCTCTTCTTCGAATACCTTATCCGCACCCGCCGGTGCTGCCCCACCACCACTCTTCTTCTTCCGGCAAACACCGATCCTGATCGCACCTCCCGGCGCCCCTGCTAGTACTGCCACCCCCAGCACCACCACTGAAGGAAGAGAAAGAAACTCTCTCTTCTTTTCTTTTCTTTGTCTTTTCTTTCATTTTTTCTCTTCTTTTTCTTTTTCTTCCTTTCTTCTCATGGGTCTTAGACCAAAACAGGGGACCCTTTGGGTCTCCATTTGATCCTCTGGATCGTAGGCATGACTATACGGTAGTGGCTGACGATAGCTAGATCTGTCTCGACATAGCCCAGAGAATCCAGACCGATAGATAATGGTGATCACCGGCACCAGAAAAACCGAGAAAGAGGGACAGAACCAAAGGAGAAAAACATGAGATTTTCAAATATTTTTTTTTTCCGACAAACTGACAACCAATGGCGATGTCTAGCATGATGGGAAGGGAAAAGAGGAGAGAAAGAGAGCCGAGCTTACCTTAGGCTCCGATGAGCTCTCCACTCCAGATTCTTGACAGACACTGCAAAGGGTTCTAAGAAGAAACTCTAGTGATTCCCACCGGATTTGACCTCAGATCTTGATGGGAAGAAGAGGGAAGACATCTTCCCTTTAAATAGAGCTGGAGGAGAGGAGTTTAACTCCTCCCTGATGACAGTTTTTGACTCCGTTCGGGAGTCAGTCGAAAGGAGAAGAAGCCTTCTGCTAGAAGTCTTCTAATTTTTTTTTAAATTTTTTTTATGTTTTGATATCCATGCATGGAAAGCTAGAGCTTGACACGTGGTGCGTTGGAAGAGTTTTGGCTTCCTGAGTCGACAACACCACAATACTCCACAAATTATTATTATTATTATATATGATGATATATGATTATTTCCCGCCGTAGTGGCGTGTTAGTGTTGCAAACTGACATGACGTGACACGTGACCTGGTTTGCTCGTCCCCACCCCCAAAGTCCCAAACCATACAGGCCATTCCTCTCATCCCCCTTTCCTCTTCCAGTCACAACCAACCCCAACACACACCCCCGTCCACGCCACCATCAGGCCCCCCCCCCAACCCCACTGCCTTCCTTCCTCCTCTCTATATGCTCCCTCTCAGATTCGGAAGTTGCCAGATCTTGGCACCCCATCGGCCAGACATCCATGCCAACGTCCCCGCCGCGGTAACTGACTTCTAGTGGCTACTGTCGGAGCCTCTCCTTACCGTATTTTACCACTAGCGCCTATTAGTGAGGTAACATCAACCCATTTCCCCATTCCCTTCTTTCTATCACATGGACGTTACATGCCTCCGAGGCCATTCAGTCCTTCCTAATATCAATAGCATTGTTGTTTTCCTCTCGTTCGACAATGACCTCCATGCCTACATCGCTAGAGAAAATTATTTGATAATAGGTATGTTCCTCATGGCGGTTACCTTTCCCTTTCCTGTTACCCAGCACCGAACCGAGTTTCATCTTCCCGTTAAATAAAGTCGGAGGGGAGGAGTTTAACTCCCCGATGATGGTTTTTGACTCCGTTCGGGAGTCGGTCGAGAGGAGAAGAAGACTCCCACTAGGAGTCATCTGATTTTTTTTAAAAAAAATTTCATGCTTTGATATCCATGCATGGGATGTCGAAGCTTGCCACGTAGCGCGTTGGGGAGCGTTTTGGCTTCCTGAGTTGGCAACACCTCAATACTCCTCCACAGAGTATTGTTATATATATATACATACATATATATATATATATATATGATTTGATAGTTACAATAAATTTTATTCCACATAACCAATATTAATTTATAAAAATAACTAATTAAAAATTAAATAAAATTTAGAATATTATTACATACATACGTTACATACATACATACATACATACATACATATCAATTATTTATATGTGCTGTATTGCTTATCCCATATAAGATTGTTATCACTAACACGTGACTACTACAACACTGTATAGATTGATATATGACCACAAGTACATATGCTAAAAATTGCAAGAAAATAAGCAACAAGAATAGGAGTCATGACCAAGTTGCATAAGATTGCTCATACCACTTACAGTGGAACCCTGACAATTCAAACGCTAAGTCTTTCAAAATGTAGATTTTCTGGGAATTTAGAGACATTTAAATATTGCATTCGACCAATGCTTCTAGAATGTTGCAAAACCAAAATGAGACTAATTTGATTTCACATTATAATGTAGCTACAGCTTGTCAGGGTATAATGAGGTTGGCTGGGTGATTATGATTTGGTGGTGCAAGGAACACTGGTTTGCATTAATTCTTAACCAACACTGAGGACTGTAAAACTTCAAAAAAGTGCAACGGTGGTAATGAATCACCTGAAAAGATCAACTATTGGCTTTGAGGTTGAAGATGGGCTGGTAGAGACTTCAACAACCTGAAAGTAACATCAGAAAAGCTCAAATCTCATGCACGCCTGAGAAATCCTTTAAATATGTTTAAAGGATAATCAGCTACTAACTTTCTTTCAGGTGGATTGTTGGCCATCTTAGGTAGGTGGCACTTGATTGCTCAAGATAGCATTAGTACTAAGAATTGTGCATTCTCAAAGTTGTTCTAAAACATCATGTCCTTGGCAATGTAGCTTGTTGGTTTAGCGGGATAGAAATAGCAGATATATTTGTTCTGTCAAATGATTTACGCAAGATCGCTGAATGTTAAAGGAACTAAGTTTCCAGGAATAAATTGGTCAGTATTTAGTTGCATTAGATAGCTTAATTATAATTGGGTTCAGTATCATGATGGTTTCCAGAGGAGCTTTCTAGTCTTGTACATGTTTGGTATGGCATTATTCTCTATTTAACAAAATTTAGTGTGTAAGTGTACCATCAGGTATTTGAGACAAATTACACAGTTCCGGTTTTTATGACAAAATCAGTGGGCGTCTCTCTCTTTCATTTTCCTCCTAATGAGAAAAGATTACGCAAATTATATGTATGAGGAAAAAGCATGAAGTCGATATTTAAAGGAGATCCACTCTCGGCAGTGATAGAAGGAGATAATTGGGTACAGAGTCAAGGGGGTTAGCTGAGGCTATGGATCGATCGACAATAACCTTTGCAGGAGTGAGAAGAAATGACGCGATTGAGAAGCTAGGCAACAGAACCAACAAGGTTATGACTCTGATGAGACCCACCATCCGTCTTAATCCTCATCTCCCATATTTGTATATGGACCAGACATTCAAAAAAAGACACCAGTTTGCCTAAATATTGAAGAGGAATAAGTCGGTAAAAGTCGAGCTCCAAACAATCTTTTCTTCGAAAGCAAAAATGTGGTTAGTTTGAAGAACCAGAACTTGATAAATGCCATCTTAGGAAAGTGTAGCCAGAAATACACTCCCACTCAGAATAAACGGCTTAGACGTATAGCAGAGCAGCCGTACGCCATCCCGATCCTGTAATAATAAATGTGACGAAGAAGAGCTGCATACCTTATTCTCTGCAATCGAAGTATTGGAGAAGACATCGGCAACGAGGGTAGCAATCTGCGATCTCGCCACCTGAAACAAACACCACCAGCGACTGTGAGGAAGAACGCAACTACGTGAAGCAATCGATCATACTAAATCGGAATCGGGTCCGCACCCTGGATTTGGTTGGCGATTCCGGAGTGGTCCCTTCCTTGGAGACGACCAAGGGATAGGAGCTCTCCGTGGCGTAGTCCTCGGTCAGGCAGGTCTTGATGAGGGTGTAGCTCACGTCCGTCTCCACCACCTTGGAGAGGAACTCCCCCAGCGTCAGTGGCTGGGACCGATCGAAGAGGTTGGAGAAGAAGGTCGTGATCCCGTCCAGGACGTTGTAGGTGGATGGCCCTGATATCCCGGTCCCCGAGTCGTAGACCACTGCCACGTGGCCCACCCCAGCCAGCTGGGCGGCGCGGACGACCTGGAGGGCGTCGTTGGTGGTGACCTCCGCGGCGGGCCCCTTCTCGGCAGGGCCGATGGTCACCACCACCTTGGTGGCGGGGCCGATGGCCTTGGCGATGGACTCAGACTCCTCGAACGTCGACTCCACCGCGTTGAGCCGTTTCGACTCCTCCGGCGTGATGACCTGCCAAGACATTAATGATTCCAATTTCTTCTACATTACTCTCTCACGTAGGTGGACGCCACATATTATTAACCCTCACTCCAATCCAAACAATCCAGAAAGGTACGTTGTTATCCGATAGGCTTACCATGTAGGTAGCAGCGATGCGGGCGAGCTCTTGGGCGGAGGGGAGGTCGGGGACGCCGGCTCGGACGGCGAAACCTTGACGGAGGAGGGTCTGGACGATGCGGACGCCCGCCTGTCCCGTGGCACCTGCAACGAACACCGTTCGTGGATCCTTTCGCCTCCGACTGAGGAAGAGAGAGGTGGATGGAGAGCTCACGACCGAGATGACAGACTTGGGGTCTCCAATCTTGCCGAAATCGATGAAGAAACGGTTGGGCTTGGCAGATTCCTCGGCCTGGGTCTCGTCTTCGGATGCCCCCTTCTTCCGCTTTCCGAACTCAAACAGGTTTTGCCTAGCATAGATAACGGATGCTGCCTTCGGAGCAGCCTTGGATTCGGATTTGGCACCAAGACCAGAGGATAGGCGGAACGAGCTTGAGGTGAGGGCCGGAGCCATGAAAGAGGACGGGAGCGCAGCCTATGCAACAGGCTCCTTCCCACAAAGGCGAGGCGAGCTGGGCTGCGTCCTGGTGAAGGTAGAGCCGCTGAGATCTGCATATTCGGATGGGCTGTAAGCTACTGGCCCTATAAAATGATGCCACGTGTGAACTATCTATCCGCAACGGGAATTTTGACACCAGACGATCGAGTAGTCCCCCAGCCCCACCAGGGGGTCAGCGCGTGGCTAGTTTGCTAGGTAAGAGATCCCGTGACCCCGATACAATTCAAGGTCCAACCAAAAGGGTGAAAGAGAGAGGAAAAAGGGGAATCAGAGCAAGGTGAGTACAAATAGTTTGAAAGCACAATCCGGTTGATTAGTGAACCTTCGGATGATAACACGTCTTCGCACCATTCCATCTGCGTAACAACTACCACATCGCTTTTGGCCCAGAGTTGCACTTAGCTTATTACCACCAGCGCCATTCTTTTGAAGGTTTTGGCCTACAGGTAAAGAGTACAGGAGAATGTGGTCGACCGGAGAGCAGAGAGACGTGCGACTCTGGCGCTGCGTGGCCAGCACACGGAAACCAGTTACCACAATACTGCTACAAACAATTAAACATATATCACATTTGGATTACCTATTTAATCATCCACACCAAAGGAGTCTTTCCACTTAATTCACATGTTTCCTCTCATAATTTTCCACTTTTTCTTTTGCAAAATAATTCTCCAAATTTATCATAAACCTGACGTAACATATAGCAGGAAGGCAACTCAAACACCGAATTGAACTGCTACAACCACCGCACAACAGTACGATGGGCTTTCTTTCTTGCATAAGGTAATCCTGCCTCCAGCAAAAGTTACAATCCGAGAATCTCAAAAGCCCGATTCACCTATATCCGCCCATAGAATCATCCTATCAGTCATCACCTATATGACGTTTATCCAATGGATGGATCCAGAATAGCGAAAAGTCTTTCGTTGTTCATAGTCAGGACCACAACATTGTTTCCAAACTTGTATTCCATATACAACATGTTGGATCTATCAAAATGTTTAGCGTATTGAGCCAAATAGATACAGTTAAAGCACATCATGACAATTGCCGCACTAAAGTTTGCAATTTGTATAACCCATTCATGACAATTCACACATACATAAAAATCCACGAACTAAGATAAAGAGACCAGAAAAAGATGAAAAATTTCATCCCTACAATGTTAGAAATTCAAGGTCAGAAGCTCGGCCATATATTCTACCATATCCACCAGCAGCAATAAAAAAAGGCAATCATGCATAAGATCATTGTCTAGGAGTGCGTCACCCTATAAAGTGGTGTATTAGCCTATTACAATGTAGGCATAACAGGTCAGCAGTTGAGCTACATGTTCTGCCGTATCCAACAGCAAAAATGCTAAAACTATGGAAAGGCAATAATACAAAAGGTCGTTCTCTTGGAGTGCAACACTCCATGTAGAGGTGTACCAGTCCATCCTAAGCCCATTTACTATGGCATAATAGTATTAAACTCTCGTTCGTGCACTGTAGGGAATTAAAAAAAAAAAAGGAGCTCGGAGCCTCCGCGCGCGGTGCAATAAGAATTTCTCGCAAAGAGAAATTTCCGGCAAATTAAGAACAAACAATTTTCACATCTCTTGGCCCATTCCCCATTTCTCACTTCTCACCATAAACAAGTCAAATCAACCTGATCTAATGGAACAACACCAAACAAAACATCCAACAATGAAACTGACCATACGAAGTTCAGGCTCGGTTGTTTTTTGTTAAAAGAATGTTAGATCGAAGTCTCCTTTTATTGTTTCAATCACTTGATGGTATTCAAAACTAACATACCAGTGGATGATCAGCAGTTCCAGAGCTGGAACTGAACAAACCAATCGATTGAGAGAGCTCGGCATGGAAAAAGAGGATTAAATCTAAACACAGTTAACGCCATTCATAAGTTCAATTTTTGATACCTTATTTGCTTAAATCATTTAATAATCCCATAAATTAATTTTAGCTTTTTCCAGCTTTTGTTTGAACAATAATCTTGAAATATGATGTAATAACAGTAAAAAAGAATAATTAGAGTCAGTACATTTGGCATGTCCATGCACAAGTATTCTCAGTTAAAGAGCAAAGTTGTGTGGATAGAATAATTTTCAATGAATAAACATTCGAAATTGAAATAAATAACTCTGTTATACTGTGTTTCCCGTCACTCATCTGATACCGTTTAAAATTGCAACGTGTTTCACACCTAGGAATCTGCATGATGGCAATAAATTAATTTCTGTGTATGAGGCATGCAAAGCGGAGCCAGCAACTCCATATGGCATAGAGAAGAATAATGATGAAAACATAAATGCAGGAGAGCAAATTCACCATGCGATTTATAAAAGATTTGCATCAATGGGAGAATATGCACATGATCAGTGGAAGTAATCAGGTTGACAACATAGCAATCTAGATCTTGGGGTTAGCTAATGACCAATTAGTGCCCAGAACACCCACTTGTTGCGGACAATACAACACAATGTTACTCCACGAACATCACACGATGCTGACAAGGTGGATGATGAATATAACTGAAACATATTGGCAGCTCCCATAAGAGAAAAAGGGAACCGGCGTTGGCTAAGATCTGTTCATGAAATTGTGGCCTCAAACCACAAAGTTCGGTTAAATCCAGAATCGTGTTTTTCTTCATTTTTAATGACCCTAGACAGAAGAAGAAAGTTATTGAAAAGATGCTCAGCATAATTGGTCTCTCAATGATTCAGACAAGTTGTCACCATGATTATAATCAAGCTTGCAGATGAGTCAATAAAGAACAATTTACCACCTTCCTCTACTATAAGCTTCATATTTTCAGGATCCATTCTTAGCTTTTTTTTTCTTTTAATATATAGACATCATGCATTACCAAGTCTACCATACAAATATGCTACAACTCAGGGATTCAAGCTGAGTGCTGGCTCGGCTTTTTCTCTTTTCCAAGATGAACAGAAGACTCTATAATACAACAATTAACCACTTGATTTGCAAAATACATGGTAAATCCAAAACAGACAAGACTTGCGAGCATATAAACAAAACAAAAATTCAATACAACATGCTGACGGTAGGAGATAAAGTATGCAGCATAATCAGAAGGAGAATGCTACAAGAATTAATCATATTAGAACTTCACCCAATGTTAAGCTATAATAATGCAATTGAAATAGCTATTCAAACCGCAAAAACCAGTAAAAATCTTATTTTCCTTTCAAAAATCAAACAAGATTAATTACAAAGTAATTGGCCTTGTCAGAATAATAGCTTGACAATATTGTCTTCAAACATGTACTTTTGTGCATGATAAAGATGATTAAAAATTCAGCCATTCAAAAATTTCTCGGTATTGAACCTAAATTAAGATTATAGGTATACACATTCATATAGGTCTCTGCATTCGAAAGAAAAGGAAAAGTGCCACCATAAATAGACATAGTATGTTTGGTCATGAAACTGTATATAACATGCTTGATGGGGCAACAAGAGCTCTAACGTTACTTTTCCCACATTAGCCAGTAATTTCAAGTCAACAGCTCAGAATCACTATCTTAGCATGACTGTAATAGAAAAAGAATCATATCAAGAATTAATATGATGAAATGCATAATTATGCTCGAGTAAAGTAGCTTTCCCCAAAATCTTACTTGCAATAACTGGATGTAGAGTAAGATTTTACATGTACTAGCTGTCAAGTTGCAACCATATCAATTTTAAAAATGAAACATATAAAACACAATATATATTCTTACAGCACATATACATACACTGGGACGACTTCCATAAAGGGAATTATCAGCTTGGCATGACCATGAAGCTATGATGAGATGGAAGCTTATAGCACCCCGATGCATATCTACGAAGTCCCCAAAACGAGTCCAGCTGCCAATCATCCAGAGGTTAAACCAAAAAAAGTATGTAGCTAATCACATTAATTACATTAAGCATAGCTTTTATCATAGTTGCTAAATCTTTCTCTGGAAAACTATAAAGCATGTGCAACATTTCACCTGATTTGGGGTTCTAAAGGTGGTTCTGCACATTGCCAGCTCTACCAAGTCTTACTTGAAAATATTCTCATCTAACAGTCAACCACAAAACTGCTTTAGTTTCAACCTCAACTACAAGAAATAGCCAGCAACTTTAATCTTGCAGATATAATATCTGCTAATGTTGTTTTCTTCATCAATGTCAACATTCTAAGTCTTAACTAGAAAAAAATTACATAAATGATGGTTCCTGTGATACCTTGTAAGAGTTTTCAACTGGAAATGTACAAAACGTGCAATATAATGATCACCATATGAAATCCTAGGAAGAGTGCCAATTACCGGATATTAGCTATAAACAAACAAATTGTCGGCTCTTTTTCCAAGTAATTAGAATGCCTACAAGACAATAAAATCATCCAAACAAAGTTAGGGCAAACATTACCAGAAAATCTAGCAGCTAAGTCTGAACTAGGATGCCACAAAATACAGCTCAGGAATCCTCATTTATCCACTTCAGCTGCCAGAATAAACACAGGTTCCATCAAACAGTCTGCTATATGAAAGGATATGCTAACACCTTATGGTGAATATCTCATTCTACAGAACATATGAATGCATAGTAAATAACAAAACTCAGATATCCTAATTTAATGACTGATAGCCTTCTTTGCTCTGAGAGATTCAAGGGCCTTTTCTCGCAGCTCGATCTCAAGCTTCTTCTGCTCCGACTCTGTTTCTTCTGCATCACCTAGATGAGGATGCTTTCTTATGGCACCATCACCATCCGATTCATCAGCATCATTATAATTTTTCTCCAAATCTGAAGGAGGAGTAACAGTATCCACAGATTTCACTTTACGCTTGCCTGCACGACGTTCTAACTTTCTGCGATGCCTCTCTTCACGCCTGCGACGTCTCTCCTCCTTGCGTAGCCTTTTCTCATCTTTCCTTCTTCTCTTGGCCTCCTTCTTGTCATCTATCTGAGAATCAGACTCAGAACTGTCATCCAAATCTCTTTTATGCTTATCCAACTTTTTGCGCCTTCGCTTTTCCATCTCCTGGTATCTATGTGCATCAATTTCTTCAGAATCAGAATCATGGGTATCCAAATGGTTGCTCTGGTCCACCTTTCTTTTGAACTTTTTATCAGATTCTGTTTCATAACGTGATTCTATATATTCATCACTTTTTGAACGTGATTGTTTCTCAGCTTTAACTGCATAACCATCTCCATGGATGCTCTTCACTGTGTGCTCATTGGATACCCTTTCCTCTGAAGAGGATGCATCTCTTCCATGTTTCTTAGCCAAACGCATTCTATCATAAGCAATATCTGGTGAATAGCTTTCATCTACTATTCTTCCAGGACCATATTCTATTTCTTCCAGCGATTGTAAGACTAGTCGTTTATGCCTTCCAGGAAGATCTTCTTCACTGCCAAACAAAATGCCAAAATCATCACCAAATGTTAGCGCATACATACCCCACAGTTCACAAGAGTACTAAATACTAACACAAATAGCGAAAATAAGTTGGATATATAGACCTCTCAATTATCGAAGGGATCAGCATAATGCATCCAATATAGAGTAGGAGATGTGTCAAATACAAACCAAAAGGATCTTATTACTGCTCTGTACAACAGTGGACACTTTCAAGATGGCTGCAATTTCAGAAAATGAATGTGAAGAATGAAGAATGTATGATGAGACTAAAATTAGGAGAAAGGACTCCCTCTTGATAGAGTTGCAAGGAGCCCCAACACTTAGAAATGGGTATTGGTAAAACACTTGTGTATGTGTCTGCAACTTACAGAATAGAGGGATAGGATGCTTAGACAAATAGCAGCACCTGATACTTGTACGAAGTCCACGTAACATTGTCTACAACTAGCAGATGCTGCGAAACCTGCTTACTCTGAACCTTAGATGTCTGCAAGTTAAAGTCCAAATGCACCTATAGCTGCTCCTAACCATTAGAGCTGTCAACAACAGGCCGGGTCCAGACCCAAGACCCGTGGGTATTTATCCGATGAGTCTAGGTCTGGTATTAGCATCAGACCCATTTATCCGGACCCGATAAATTATAACGTAAACGGATAGGATCTGGATATTTAATACCCAGACCCGAGATCTGAATAATAAAATTATATATATTAAAAAAAAAAAAACTTACCTTTCCCCCTCGATCTCTCGCCGGACCCCCTCCTTCCCTCTCTCTCGATCTCTTGCCGAACCCCCCCTCTCTCCCCCTCTCAATCTCGCTCACCGGCGGCCGGCAAGCGATGGGACCCGCTCCCTCTCTCCATCTCTCGGTCTCCCTCTCTCACTCTCTCGGACTCTCCTCTCTCGATCTCTCTCTCTCTCCCTCTCTCAGCCTCTCCCTCTCTCGATCTCTCTCGCCGGCCGCCGGCAAGCGATCGAATGCTTCCTCTCTCCCTCTCTCAGGTTCGGGTCCTGAAAGGCCCAAACCGTCTCTCCTTCTCAATCTCTCTCTCTCAGTTCCACATCTCGAAATCGGATCCGGATACCCGGGATCCATTAGGGTCCAGGTCTGGTACTTCAAGATTAGATCCGTCGGGTATTCGATCCGAGTCCGGTACTAGTAACTAAAATCGGGTCCGGGTCTGGATATCCAGGTTCCGACCCGAACTCAACCCGTTGACAGGTCTACCAACCATGCAATAAATGCAGATTTCGTGCATTAATGTTTCCTTATTTTCATATGGATTTCATCAAGTCGTGGTTGTTGGTTACTGGTATAGACTGCATAACAAGAGACCTAAGAAAATCAACAAGACCAGAATCAACTGCTGTAGACTGGATGCCAATCTCAAAGGTAGTCAGATAAAATCTTACTTTTCTTTTAAATTTGCAGCTTTTCATCAGAAATCAAATTAGATTAATCAGCAAGAGTTTGTGTCAAAAAGTGCTCCTAATAATATGCCACCATCTTAACACTAGCAACCCAAGTTCCTCTACAAAGCTAGAAAACAAGGTTTGCCGTATCAACCAGTACCATGCCATACTGGCATACCGTACTGTATCGGTACCAAACCAATATACAGTCCCATACCATATTCCCACGTGGTACGTCTCACCATCTCATGCTATATTGCATACCGACACTATAATAGGATAGTGCCAGTACAGGTCTAGTTCCGAGATGGCTGACCTTGCTAGAATGTCTTTTCTTCAGATATGAAAGTAACTGCAAGTTATTTGCAAACAATTTAAAGACATCAACCAGAACAGGTTGACCAATACACGTTCATAAATAGGAACATCAAGTCAACTATATAGTTTCCCTTTACTAACCCTTCTCCATTCAAGTTATCAATAAATGTCAAAAATGAAACAAAAAATGAAGGTAGACTTCTGGAAGTACAAGATTGTTTATACAAGACATATGAGCTCTCAAAGTGTGTAAAACTTAGTACTCTACAAAAACAAAGGCTCTTTACCCCAAAAAGAAAAAAACCCAAAAACAAAGGCCAAAATACGTTATCTTACCTTGAATCAATTTCCCAACAGCCTGTTGCATGATAAAGAAAAATGAAAATGCATATGTGAATGCATATATCAGAATGCAATGATGAGGAGGAAAGCAGAATGGGACGCATGGACCAACTGCCACATTAATAAACAAAGAATAAAATGGATAGATAAGTGAATAGAGAGATGGAGGAGGCAGGGAGGTTGTGATCACCTCTTTTTCTCACGTTCCTTCTTTTTATTTTCCAAGTAAACAGCTTGACCTTCGGATGCTGGAGAGTAGTCATCCACCAATTTTTCAGAAGAATACTCTTCTGGACTGAAGTACTTGGCATGGGAATTCTTTTGCTGCACATTAGCAGGTGAGTCTCTTCTTTTCTTGCTTGAGGAATCAGCCCTATGATAAGCATCCTCCCTAAAAATTAGAATGTCCATGCAAACCATAATCAATATGAGAATTATGAAACTTGAAAATTTTGGAAGTTGAGCAAAAGATAGTAAAACTAAGTTTGACCTGCCATAACTGGGTTGTTCTCTTTCTCTATGTATTTCTGGACTGTCACGATGAGGCATCTGTCTTCTAGTTTGTATAACAGGACTCTCGGAAAGGCTACGAGATCTTTTAAGGGAAACCAAATATAATTTAATTAGTAGACGAAAGGAGAATAAGCACTAGATATTCACACCACATGAATTATTAGAGACACGACCTATTTTCTCTTGGGCGTATTCTTCGCAAACAGGACGGTGACTCTGACTGATTTGGGGATTCATCTGATGTTACACCATGCTCCCTATCATGAACGTCATTTTGATTTCTTGAATCACGTTCGGGAGACCTTGAAGAAATTGGAAGTCGACGTGATTCTGAAACCTTATGTCCTGAGGCACGGCGTTCAGCCACTGCCCTATCCACAGCATGATGAGCAGGTGACCTGTTTTCATGATACCTATGAGAGATTGGGAGATGTGTGATAAGAACAAGTATATTACAAAGATTTACGTATCTCCCTTGCAGCAAAATACCAGAAGGAAGATGACCTGAATGACAGAGAAGAAAATAAGAACTACCTCTGAGATGTATATCCATCACGATTACGTTTGGAATCAATGCCATCAACACGGTTATCAATCTCCCTGCTCGAACTCCTACGAGATGGATATGGCGGACTCCAGCTCCTATATGGACTACGGCTCCTGCACAAATACTACCATATCAGACATGCTATGTGATGCAAGTACATTACCACAGCTACTCCAAACAAAGCAGTAAACAATATGCATCAGAACCTCTTTCTTTGCCGTGAAGATGTTTCATAATCCCTGACACGACTTCTAGGTGAACACGGTGGTGACCTCCTTCGGTGTTTTGGAGACCTAGGTGGGGGTGATCTCCTCCTTAAAGGGGAGGGAGACCTGCGCCTTGCTGGTGACAAAGACCTGCGTCGGATAGGGGACCTACGACGAAAGGGAGAAGGTGATCTCCTGCGGACTCGAACTGGAGACCTACGATGCAAGGGAGAAGGAGATCTGCGCCGTGCATATGATGGAGATCTTCTTCGTGCATAAGGAGATCTCCGCCGGAGAGGAGAGGGAGATCGATGCCTGGAGAGTGAAACGGATCTTCGCCTACCATGAGGTGATCTTTGTCTTAAAGGTGATCGAGCATACCGTGGTGAATGCATGCGGCGAGGGGAAATGGAACGTCGGGGTGGAGATCTGTATCGCCTCTCAGAAGATACGGACCGTCTGGGTGGTGAGCGATACCGCCTCTTAGGAGAAATTGAATACCTTTGTGACTGAGATGAAACAGAAGCGCTCCTTGATTTACGTCCTTCCCTGATAGAAAGAGCCATTTGTGAAATATGCTTAAACAATATAATCAAGGCAATAGTAGAGTATAATATACATAAAAGAAAAAAAGCTTGCTAAGCTAATATTGAATCATCAACAAAGAATATCATATCATTTCAAAACACTTTATTCTTTTGCAGAGCAGAAACAATAATCATAATTATGAAAAATACTTCCCAGGACAAATTTCATGAAGTATGCACCATAATCTAAAGACGATTTTTTGATAATTTTGGTCCATTTTCATGGCTAGCCACCAAGAAATTGATTAGGCAGGTTTCACAATGTGGGCCATAATACCAAAACATCTCATATTGCAAAGTCATGATATACAATAGACGCTAGAACTACTCAAATATCTGTCATTGTCATGTTCAAATAATTTTATAAGTCATCTTACTATAGGATAGGTCACTAAAAACACTTATATGAAGAAAGTCTAAAACTGATAGGGAATAAAAAAGGAACTTTGAGTAGCTCCCAGATTTTGAAAATGACTTGCTGAATGATCTACTTGGTGAACGTGTCCACCTGGAGGGAAAATAAAAGTAACATGTTAACACCTATATTAGCTACCAGTAATAATAGCCATAATAAGATAAGCATAACATTAAAAATCAAATTGAAGAAAGGGTATTAATGGTAAGATGGAAAATGATCATTGGAACATAGACATAAAGAGTGCCAAAAGAAAAGCAATAATTTAGTTTATGGAAAAAACCTAGCCCATGCAACAAACAAATGCATGACAACCACTTCGGCCTTCGTATGATTCATTAATGAGAGAAATATATAATCAGAAAGCCAACCAATTTATGTCCCAATTCAGAATCAACAAATACAAAACCGATCTTTACCTCAGAGAAAAATTGGTGAAAATCATAAGCTACAATAAATGGTGGAAAATGCTTGCATGTGGAAAAAGATTTACTATATATGCTTAAGTAGGTCACAACATAATGGTTCCACCACACTTAATATATCAACTAAAACATGCCAAACAGTTCTATCCATATCAATGGTGCTTCATGTCAAAATGATGAAGCACTACACCTACACAAGATAATACCAATTCTCAAAAGAAAATTGGAAAAAAGAGTATATGAAACATCTTCTATGCACAATTCGTCAGTACGCAAGAGAAAGATATGCATACACAGTGCACAGCCACAGTCATTACAACGCACGGCAAGTATTAGTTAGGTTTACCTTACCAGTTGGTACTACACCATACCGGTACTGAACCACTACGTTGTCTCATTCGGTACCAACAATCAGTATGCTATCTTGTCTTGTACATACCGATATTGTAATAGGATGATATCAGTATGGGATCCGATACCAAGATGGCAAATCTTGAGTACCATATAATCTGCAGTACTCTGCTACAAGTGGAATTAGAAAAAATATAATACAATAAAAATAAGTTGCGCAACAAAAGGTTTCTATAAGCACATAAAGTCAATGTGTATAAGCAGCAACTTGTTTCGAACTAAGAAGCCAGCCTAAACCTCCAAAGCTAACATACGAATTATCTTTCTATATTATAGGTAATTAAAACTCCTGCATGGAAAAAATGTGTGTTCCAAGCACTGCTTATCATCCATGACACATGGGACAAAATACAACCTTCTTTAATTTCCCAACTTTCACCATTCCACATGAAGTGGAAACAGGGCAGATGGACGGAGGGGATCATGGACTATGGAAGCAAAAGAGAGAATATGGTTCAATCTGTGTTCATTTTTCAGAAGTGATTCTCAGTTAACATTATCACCTTGGAACTTAGTAAAAGATTAAATGGGACAAAGACACCATTTAGCTAACAAGATTTAAACATAAACCATAAAAAACCAATCTAGTCATTTCAATTTAAGCCAAATATATCAACGAATCAATAGGAAGTTTTAACCGATAACAATGTCAATCAGCTAACATCACACCCCATGACAAACAAGAATCTAGTTTGCCTTTAGTGGATGGCAAATTTTGGTAATCTAATGAATGATAGGAGAACTGAAAAATATAACAAATAAATGCAGATGTTTCTACTTTCCACCACAATCAGAAGATATCATTCAACATATCTTTTATTATAAGTTCAGATATTTAGTGACTAATAATGAATTTAAAACTCTTTACTCTATGTCTCGGTCTATGCATGCCTAGGAGCCCTATCATCCCTGATAAATAGAGTCATCTACCAGATTATATGCACAAAATCTTTTACTCTCTCTCTTGGAAACTGTTAGGTCAACTTTTTCTATTTTAAATTAATTTCCCTCCTCCTATGATTTGGGACAATATTATTTCCTTTTCTATCCATCAGGAAAGCATTTTAATTAAATCTTATTTCCTTTTTTCTGCTCTACTCTATTTCTTAATTGTTCCCAAACTATCCATGGTCACGTATGCTCGGAAGTAGGAACCAAGTCGAAGGCTATTTGTTCTATATAGCAACCTCACTAGCCAAAAATATTCTCAGTCATTCTATTAGCCTTAGCAATGTTTTTCTGCTAATATCTACCTGCCCTCCTCCATTCTCCACCTTCCTGCTAAGGCTTTAAATCTGGATATCTCAATTATCTTAGTGGATTCCTGATACTGATATAATCAAGACATCAGCTTGTAACAGCCAAGATCAAGGGTGGGAATAATTTAGAAAAGTCAAAATTTCCATCATCAAGGATGATGTCTAGTGAGTGAAATATGAGGAAATCAGCTAAATTTCAGCAAGGACAAGGAAAAAAAATAACTTTCTTTCTAAGAAGACTAACTCTGCTTCCATTCCCCTCCCCTTCCTCCAAGCCAATCCCCACCACAACCATCCAAACTCGCCTCACTTACCGTGAAGAACCATCTCTTCCCTTGACTTTCCCCTTTTGTTCCCTTCTCCATTGAGCCTTTCTCCTACTTCGCCACCGCCATGCTGTGAACCCACCCACCTTTCTTTTTTCCCACCTGCTTATCATCTACCTTTCTGCTCAAAAAAAAAAAAAAAAAAAGGAAAAGAAACTGAATCAATCGATTTTCATGTCCATCACCATGCCAAGAACCAGATCTGGCCAGTCTTCCTCAATGGTTTTAGAGTCTGACCAACAATCATGGCCATTGCTCACAGTCCCTACCTTCGCTCCTCATGATCTGACCAGAGCAATAACTGAAGCGCTGAATCCAAAGCTGTCTTTGATCTTGATTTTTATCATCAACTCATAATACATTAATAGATGCAAATAAAATATCTTGGACAATATGCCTGACCATTTTAACATAAGTTTCTGGAGATATCAATTTATATCATCAGGTATATTTGGGTTGATTTCTGAAACATCTCATATCAAACAACCGGTACAAACCAAGATCTTAGCCATGTTAAAAGCATTGACCTCAGCCTAAATAATAATAGTGATAAATATGACCAGAAGGGTAAAGTTTCTTTTCACCCTTTTCATGTTCATATATGTTGGAAAAAGAGGTCGGAGAGGAAAAAGGAGGTTTAGCAGGTTTTGTGGGGAGGCGGCCGGGTGGTTGGCTGTGGAGATCATCTAAAACAACTGTAAGTAGTTGCATAGACTACTCAATGCTTCAGTATGATGTCCAGCCATATCTATAAACATAGAACTTAAATGCTTAAATGTTGACCACTTGCAATCAAAATATTAATGATCAAAATCTTTATAAACCTTAGGAGGAACAAAGAAGTTCATATAACTACATTAAGATCAGCTGACACACGCAAGGTTGTGAAGAATTCGACCTAAACAACAGTAAGTGTGATCAGATCGCTTATAAACATGACATGCACTTGTGTCTCGTATGAACAATAAGAGGGGAGGGAGGATGAAAGAAGGCATGTGGCTGCTTACTGGCTTTTTGATCTTGAATGATGCCCAGTGTCCACTTCTCCATCATCCTCGGGGTGAACACTAGAAGCCCTTCTTGGTGATCGCTTTGAAACTGAACCCAAAACAGCAGCAGAAGGCCTCGACTTGTCAGCTGCCCCGTCCTACAGTAGTTTGAGGTAAAGAAGGATATGAACCCAAATAATCGGAGAAGCTAGCTGAATGGCATAGAGACAAACACAAGTCAAACAAAAAGATTCCTCAATTAAACAACAAGAACACTTGCTCAGACAAGTTAAGTTACCATCCTCCTCTGTTTCTCTTGTTCTAACTCTCTTCCCTCTTTCTCTCTTCTCTTTTGAATTTCCTGAGCAATTCTATCAGTCTCCGCCTACAAAAATGACAGACTTAGATAGTCCAGGACACAACGACACAACAGAAACAACAACTTGATCCTGAGAATTTAGAGAAACCTTTCTCTTATCTGTTTCCTCTTTCTTGGCATCCAAAAACTGCTGAGGAACCCCACTGGCATTATTCTGAGCACTAAGCAGCAAACCCCAGAGCTCCTTCATGAACTTCCCAGTGTTTTTCTCCATGAACCCAGTAAGCTGGATCTGCATCTGTTTCCCGTCCACCTCCTGTTCGATATAATTCGATTACAGTTAATCATAATTCTAGATGAACGTGGATCGGCTAAAGAGCAAAACAGTGATGGTACATACCTTGCCATCCAGAAGTCCATACACAAAGTTAATGAGGACTTCGTCTTCAAATCCAAGTAGCTCTGTGACCCTAGTTGCGATCCATGGCCTTATCACATCCATTTGTACCTTCGTCATATCCACCTACGCATTGAGTGTAAAATAATCAAAATTCAGTTCCAGAAAATAAAACGGAAAAAAGGCGCTCTTTTCACGACTTCGATCTCCTACCAAACCATAAACGCTCTAGTTTGATCTTGTGGGCTGTTGCCCGCCTTTCCCTTAAAAATTAAGAAAAAAAACTATTTTTAAAAAAAAAAAACCTAGCTTGTAGTGAAAATTCTAGAATTTACAGAGAAAAACGTGCGGTGCTGGCAGGAATTTCCCAAAATCATCCTATTGCGCAAAACCCTAAACTCCTCACGGAAAATTCAGTCAATTAGATACTAGATAACGGACGAACGCGAGAGGAAATCAAAAGATGAAAATCCGTGAGTGGAATCGACGCACTGACCACGTGATCAAGCTCCGGTGCGAATTTTTGTGTCTTCAAAAGCTTCGCTTGCTTGTTGGAGAAGCGAGAGTCCTGATCCGCCGAGGTTCCCTAAAATCGACGCCAAGAAAACCGTTAAAACCCTAACCCATCGCTAGATTGCAAACCAATCGAACTAAGGCGGCGAAAGACATCGAAGGATAAATAAGATACGGGAGAGGGTTCCGCTCACCCGGAAGAATCCGCCCGACATCCTCTAGGGTTTTGCGAAGAACTGGAACGGCTTCGGCTAGAGGAAGGAGGGGGCGTCGCGCCAACGCGCCTGGGATTCTTCCGCTGCGAGGGTTTCTTGCGGAAGCCTATCGAGGGGGTCCAACACGGTCTTAAGAGGGACACCATCGCCTATTTATATTTCGCCGTACGAAAGGCCCTGGCTGGAGGTCAAAAATTACGAAAATGGTACCATTAGGCTTCCAGCATTGGGTTCTCTTATAAGCAGATCTGCTTGGGCCTCGCTGTCCGGCGTTCGGGCTTTGCACAGGCCGGCAGAGAGGCCTATCAGGCCGTAGCGTTAATCCAACTAAGGGTCATTCTTTGTGCACCGCTCTTTGTGCACCGCGCGCGGTGCACAAAGAATTTCCCATCCAACTAAATCACATTTTTGTAAAGCATATCAACAGCATGGTAACTGTAAGGTGTCCATTCCAATAATCTAAGTTTTCAGACAAAAAAAAAAAATCTTCCGACATGACATTCAAATGTGTCAAACATCATGCTCCTTTTTTTAATTTTGATGCAGAGGAGGCAATGTAGTAGAATGTCTTGTTTGCATTTAGCATCACGGTTTGCTAGGCCATCCAATGCATTTTGGGAAGGTGAAAGGTCCATCCTTGCTGCTAGAGTTGATCCAGATGGGGATAAGTTCCGACGAACTAGAAGGCATGAAACTATAATGTAATGTAACTATGATAGGAAGGAAAAGGAAAAGGAAAAAAAAAAAAGAGAGAGGAGGATGGTAACATAGTAGTAAATTGGAGTTGCACGTCTTGTTTGTAATTAGCATCCTAGATTGCTAAGAAATCTAATGGATATTTGCAAAGGCGAAATGTCCATGTGTTGCCGCCAGGGGCGATACAATTAAAGTTCTAACCACCATAATTATGTAATTATGATTGTAAGGAAAAAGAGGACTAAGTTGCAGTATTGTAATTATGGGGCAGTAAAGTAGGTATGATCCCCGGGTAAAGATTTCCTTTCTAGATTGTATTTGATCTAAATTTCTGTACTGGATTTTTCATTAAAGATGAAGCATACTTAGTTTTGCAATTATTCATTATAGATTTACTGAAATCTGATATGTGCAATGCGTGTAAGAGTGTGTTAGCATGGAAACTTGAATCTAATGCATGAATGAAAGAAAAATAGATAAATTAGGTGGTGTCTCGACTTTTGCATGATTTCCAATTGCAGAGACGGCTTTAGAGTTAGATGTTACTTGCAAAGCTAACCCCAAAGGCTTTCCTATTATATATGTGGACTCTATTATTTTTTCCATTAAGGGACAATGGTGTTTTTGAATAATCCAATGTAACTTCTATCTACTAAAATGGGTACAATTCCAAGGTTTCGCCTCATACAGTTTGGTATAATTCATTGCTTTAGATCTGATGGTTATAAGCGTCGACGCCAGATATGAAAATTTGTCATGAGACATGGCAAAGATAACCTCATCAATAAGTTGTCACCATAATCTAATTCCATTAGGGATAGATGGTGGAGGCTCGTTTTAAAAGAAAATAAGAACTCTTATATTTAGATGGTAAATTCTATGGCTTTGTTTAAGATTCATATGACTCATCTAGTGCTCACCGGTCCTGTCGGGATGAATCCAGCGGACGAAATAAAAATCAATATATAAACGAAGAAAACAAGATGTGTATTGAGTTACGTGATTTGCCTTTTGCAAGAGGAGGCTTTAGATCCAGAGGCCAGTTGTAAGAAGCTAGACCCGGGCCTTTCGGACTATGTTTTATCTAAACGATCTAGTATAATTTGTCTACATGCAATTAAATGATCCATATATTTGCTTTTTCTTATGAGAAGATGTGCCAATTCTAATATAGCATGTGGTGTGTAAGCGATTAAACTCAAATAATTGATATAAGATCTCCATCATCCAACTAGATATGAATGGAGATTCACTCAAATATAGCCAATTCAACCCTAAATCTCTCTCTACCTAAAAATGATATATATATATATATATATCCTCTTAAAAACAATATAACAAAAGATGAAATTGAAAATGCTATGAGATGTATGGCCTTTGAAAAATTGCATACTCCAGATGGATTTCAACCATTGTTTTTTAAATACTTTTCTGCCAACCATTAAAAATGAAGTTATTATGATAATTAAAGGGTTTTTTAAGACTGCAAAGATGCCAAATTATTGGTAAGCTGTATTCATTATTTTGATCCTTATGAAAGTAAATCTCCACGTTTGTAAAGATTACATGCCTATAACTTCCCTTGACCTTGCGAATATTGCTGCTGAAGTCTTGGTGAATGCCTTTGCCTAGACATAATCTTCTTAGTGTCACATCCGATTGCTATGGTACTTTTGTGGAATGCAGAAATATATCTGATAATATGTTGTTAGCCCAAGAAATCTTTCATTCATTGGAAAAGACTCCAAAAATAAAACTTCTAGTTGCAATTAAGGTTGATATGTAAAAAAGCCTGCAACAGAATTAATTGAAATTTTCTATGGTAGGTCTTAATGCATTTCCATTTTCAAAGAATATTTATACCATAGATTTATGGATGAGTATTGAATTCTAAATTAATTCTCAGTTCTAATGAATGCTTCCCCAAGCAAATGGTTTGGCTATTTTAAGGGGGTGAGACAGGGCTACGGCAACCCATCATCCCCTTTCCTATTCATCGCGTGCACTACGATGCTTTCCTTATCATCTTAGGAAACATCTTTTATGGGAGGATTACGGTACATCAGCCTATGTCTAATAGATCAATGTTTTCTCGTATACTTTTTGCAGATGGCTGCTTCTTGATAGCCAAACCGCCATCCAAAATGCATTCAGATTCTAGCAGCTGGTAGAAGATATTGTTACACCTTTGATCAACTTGCAAATTTGGAGAAATCTTGCATATACTCCGGTCTCTCTTCTCCAACAGCTATTATGTTTTGCTGGTAGAAGTACTCTTCTTCAATCAGTTTTATCTTCCACTCCCTTATATGTTATAGCCAACTGTCCTATTCCTTCGAGTTAACGAAAAATTAGAATATATATATATATATTGATGCAGAAATTGGTCATCGTTGAAATCAGTTGGAGTGGAGGTGGACGAGATCGCTGCCGGAGACTTGTAAAATAAAGTTCCGTCCAGAGCCGATGGAGGGTGGCTCCGACAGGATCCTCCAACGATCAAGTCAGCTCTGGCCAACAGGAATGGAGTGCTCGGGAATGAGTTCCACAGAGCTTAGCGAAGAAGATGAGAGCTTAAAACATAGGGTTAGCGTATTTAGAAGATCCTTTTTATAGGCGGAGCTTGATGGTGACAGCTGTAACCGCATGCTGGTGGGCCACTCAAAGTCCGACGGAGTCAGTCCCAGGAGAAGGCGCCGTCTGCAACACTGCCTGTAATGGATTGATGGTGACAGCCATCGCCGCCTGGTAGCAGATCGTTGTCGCTTGCGGCGGACTGATGGTGATGGCTGCAGCTGTCTTGATACTGAGCCGCTCGGGGCCGAATGAAGGATTGAAGGGCTTTGATATGTACCCATTTTGAAGGAGTTCGAACTTCTGAAGAGGAAGCTCGAAAGGAGTTCGGCTTTCGTAGGCGTCTGGTTGGAAGTGTGCGGCTAAGCCTCGATCGCTGGAAAGTTCGGTAGGAGCTCGATCAGTCGAAGGAGATGTCCGGAAGGAGTCTGCTGAAGAAGTCTGGCCGAAGGGAAAGCTTGGAGGAAGTTCGGCTCCCATAGGCGCCTGGCTGGAGGAACATGGAGAGAGTTCGGCTTTTGTGAGAGCCCGACTGAAGCTCGACCGCTGAGGAGTTCGGCTAAAGCCCAACCGCTGAGAGTCCGAAGGAACTCGGCTGCTAAGCAGTTCGGCCGGCTGTAGGAGTTCGACCAAGACCCGTCCGCTGAAGCTCTTCCATGGCTATTCACCGCATCAGACTGAGCACCGAACTGGACTTCAGCAGGAGCGAAATTTACCCCCAATAATAGTTCCCCCACTCCCGAGTTCGAAACTCGAAGGAAGGGAGTGCAGAAAAGGCGACTGTCGAAGTTCTCTTCTGGGCTCCGTGCTGGTTCAGGTCAAAACTTAGGGGGAGATCTCATCTCCAGCCGAAGTTGGTATCGAAATTGAAGCCCGAGGAAGATCTCATCTCCAGCCGAGGTTGAAGTAGATCTCGTCTCATGCGGTCGAGGTCGGAGATTGAGCTTCTCGAGGGGGGTGATATTGTCTTCAGCAGTCGAGGCTGACTCAGAGGAGATTTCCTCTCCTGCAGTCGCAGTTAATACGGGCGCTTGGGAGAAATTTGATCTCTGGCCGAGGTTGACACGGTCGCTTAGGAGAGATCTCATCTCTGGACGAGGTTGTCTCCAATCTTATCTCTGGCTGAGGTTGGCTCGGGTGCTCGGGAGAGATCTTATCTCTAGCCGAGATTGTTATGGGCCGAGGTAGTCACGGTCGCTTGGAAGAGATCTTATCTCTGGCCGAGGTTAACTCGGTCGCTCGTCTCTGGCCAAGGTTGCTGCGGTCGCTCGGAGGAGATCTTATCTCCTGCAGTCGAGGTTACCTCGGGGGAGATCTTCTCCTGCAGCCGGGATTGATGCGGGCGCTCGGAGGAGATCTCGTCTCCTGCAGCCAAGGTTGCCTTAGAGCAGATCTTATCTCCTACAGTCGAGGTTGATACGGATACTCGAGGGAGATCTTATCTCCTGCAGCCGAGGTTACCTCGGAAGAGATCTTATCTCTTGCAGCCAAAGTTGGCCTGGATCCTTGGAAGAGATCTTATCTCCTGCGGTCAAGGTTGATGCGGTCGCTCGAAAGAGATCTTATCTCTAGCCGAGGTTGTCGCTCAGGAGAGATCTTATCTCTGGCCGAGGTTGATGAGGTCGCTCAGGAGAGATCTTATCTCTAGCCGAGATTGTCGTGGTCGCTCGGAAGAGATCTTATCTCTAGCCGAGGTTGTCGCTCGGGAGAGATCTTATCTCTGGCCAAGATTGTCTCGGTTGCTCGAGAGAGATCTTATCTCTACCCGAGATTGACGCGGTCGCTCGGGAGAGATCTTATCTCTAGCCAAGATTGTCGCTCGGAAGAGATCTTATCTCTAGCCGAGGTTGACGTGGTCGCTCGGAAGAAATCTTATCTTTGGTCGAGGTTGAAGGTCTTTGACCTGCCCGTGTTAGGTCGAGGTTCTCCTCCTGTTTCTAACACGGTGACTATTAACTGCTTCTTTTTCTATCATCACATAGTTTTCACGTCCAGAAATAATATTATTGAAAAGAAAGAATTTTATTGAAAGAAAGTTACTGGCAATGCATTCTCAAATTCTTTGTATTTCAGGATCATGATAGCATTGTTCCTCCGTGTTTCTTCAGATAGATGACCTTTTCTATCTCATGCTGGCCTCCTCAATTTGGAGCATGCTTCTCTTGGCTTTGACGCTGGGAGGTGATGAATCGCCGATGTACCAAGCTCCTCCCCGGGATAATGTTGATGATGTTGTGAAGCGTCCAACCTTGTCGTTTCTGATTACGACAGCGCCCTTGGCCGATCTTCTCCTACTTCAGGCTGGCGTCGAAGGAATTTATCCAGCCACCCCTTTCTGACGAGCTCCTCAATTTCGTCTCGGAGCTGGATGCATTCCTCAATGTCGTGGCCGTGGTCGCGATGGTAGAGGCAGTACTTGCTTCGATCGCGCTTGTTTGGGGGAGACCGTAACCCTTCTGATCTTGGTAGCTGGTTCTTAACTTCAATGAGAATCTGAGTTCGAGGAGCGTTGAGGAGGGCGTAGTCGTGGAACCTTTCGGAAGGAGGGCTTCTTTGCGCCCCTCTATCGGGGCTTCCTTGGTGGCGAGCTCGAGGAGTTCGGGCCCGCCTGTTCTCGGATGGAGTACGTGAGCGCAGCCAAACTTCGCTCGGCTCTCCATCGGCGGCGGATCTATTATACTCGTCTGTCAGCCGCTCCCTTAAGGCTTCTTCGTCCTTCAACTTAAAGGCTTCTTCCGTACGGGCATATCCCTCGGCCCGAGCCAGCAGATTGGCGAAGTCCCTGATATACTTTTTTTTCAGGAAGAACAATAAGTCATTTTTCTGAAGGCCGCCCTTGAGTGCGGCCATCGCAACAGACTGATCCAGGTCCCGGACCTCCAATGCCGCGGCGTTAAATTGGATGACGTAAGTCCGGATGGATTCCTCCTGCTTCTGCTTGACATTCATCAGAGAATCCGAACCTCAGCGCGGACATAGGCTGCTGATGAAGTGAGCCACGAACTGACGGCTCATCTGATCAAAAGAGAAGATCGTACTCGACTTCAACGTCGAGTACCAGTTTCTCGCTGCTCCCTTTAAGGTAGATGGAAAGGCTCGACACAATATGGCGTCTGAAGCGCCGTGGAGTAGCATCATGGTTCGGAAGGCCTTCAGATGATCAACTGGATCAGAGGTTCCATCGTAGCTTTCAAGTTGGGGAAGCTTGAAGTTTGGTAGGATGGGCTTCTCCATAATCTGGAGGAAGAAAGGGGGATCGGCATGGACGTCAGCGTGATGAGTCGGGGCGACGCGGTCGGGCTCTTCAATCCATCGATCCATCTTCCGTAGTCTGTGATCAAGGACGTCGTCCTGATTGCAGATCTTGGGAGACTTTCGGCTACAAACGGAAAAGGTCTCCTCCAGAGGAGAACCATGATCTGAACATGGATCTCCGACTCTCTATTTTTTTTCCAAAGGACGGCGGGTACACCGGCCCAAGTACCCTTTCTTGGGGTCGATTTTCGACATTCGAATGGCAGATTTTCTGATGGAGTCACCGCCGGAGGCTGCTGCATGGCCCGCATTGCATTCGTGAGGCCATGGACCTGTCGGACAAGCAGGTTGAACTGCTCCACATCTACCACGGGTATAGATGAAATCTGAGTTGTCGGAGCTGAAGTAGGAGTAGACGGATTTGGATGGGATCGGGCCACAGAGGCTGTCGATCGCCGAGTCGAGGCTCTTCTAGGAGGTATTTTCTCTTCGAAAAAGAACTTTAAGAAGAAAGATTTTCGAAGAGGGAAGAGAGAAATCGCCGTCGAGCACTCCTTTAAGAACAAGAAAACTTCGGAGATTCGGGCCCTCCTTCTAGTACCAATCTATTGACGCAGAAACTGATCGTCGTCGGAATCAACTGGAGCGGAGGTGGACAAGGTCGCCGTCGGGGACCTACAAAATAAAGTCTCGTCCGGAGTCGGTAGGGGGTGGCTCCGGCAGGATCCTCCGACGATCAAATCAGCTCTGGTTAATAGGAATGGAGTGTTCGGGAATGAGTTCCACAGAGCTTAGAAAAAAAAATGAGAGCTTAGAGCTTAGGATTAGTGTATCTGGAGGGTCCTTTTTATAGGCGGAGCTTGATGGTGATAGCTGTAGCCGCATGCTGATGGACCGTTCGAGGTCCGGTGGAGTCAGTCCTAGGGGAATGTGTTGTCTACAGCGCTGCCTGCAATGGATTGATGGTGACAGCCATCGCCGCCTGGTAGCGGATCGCTGTCGTTTGCAGCGGACTGATGGTGATGGCTATAACTGTCTTGATACTGAGCCGCTCGGAGCCGAATGAAGGGTTGAAGGGCTTTGACGTATACCCATTTTGGAGGAGTTCGGACTTTTGAAGAGAAAGCTCGGAAGGAGTTCGGCTCCCGTAGGCATCTGGCTGAAGGTGTGCGGCTAAGGCTCGGTCGCTGGGGAGTTCAGTAGGAGCTCGGCCGGCCGAAGGAGATGTTCGGGAGGAGTCTGCTGAAGAAGTCCGACCGAAGGAAAAGCTTGGAGGAAGTTCGGCTCCCGTAGGCGCCTGGCTAGAGGAGCGCAGAAAGAGTTCGGCTCTTGTGGGAGCCCGACTGAAGCTCAGCTGCTAAGAAGTTCGACTAAAGCCCGACCGCTGAGAGTCCGAAGAAGCTCGGCCGCTAAGCAGTTCGGCCGGCTATAGGAGTTCGGCCAAGATCCATCCGCTGAAGCTCTTCCATGGCTATCGGTCGCATCAGGCTGAGCACCGAACTGGATTTCGACAGGAGTGGAGTTTACCCTCAATAATTAATTTATATATATATATATATATGGACAATCTGTGCAAGCCCAGAAAATATGATGGATTTGGTTTCTAATATCTTAGAAGAAGAATTGCATTGCTTGCAGTAGTTGCTGGTCAAATGATACTTCAACCCAGAGCTTGTGGAGTGTAGTCATCAAGGCAAAGTACAATTTCCATGGATCTCAGGAGGAGTATAAACCTGCTAAGAATTGTTCTTAAATATGGGAATCCATTTTCATCAAAAAAAGAAAAAGGAAAAACGGAACCATTTGTCAACAGCCTCATATATCATGGATGATTTTACTTGGGTGAATGATAGATCGATCTTTTTAAGGATCCTTGGCTTTCAAATATTCCTCCCACTAGCCTTCCAATGCCTATCAAAATCAAAACCCATGATGAAGGATTACAAGTAGCAGATGTCATAACAAGAGATCGATGATAGGACTATCAAACATTGCTTCCGAAGAGGTGGTACAATGGATTATTAAAATACCGTTACGTAGCATGGATTGAGCTTCCTTCTCTTATTGGTTGGTAATCCAAAAGAGTTGCACTTTCAATTTATTTGGAAAGCAACAACTTCTTCTCGTGTTCGAACTTTCTGGTGGAAGGTTTTATGGCATAAATTACCTTGCAAATAAGCAGGGGATTACCAAGCCAGGATCATTCATATTGTCAACTCTTAGGAAAACCATTGGACATGTACTCCTGCGATGTCCATTTGCACAAGCAGTATGGCAAGAGCTTGGTTCTCAAATAGGCATCGATTACCTTCACTCAGTGGTTCAGTTGTTGTCTTACAAACGATGATTAACAAGGATGCATGTAATGGAGCCCTTGTTTATGATCATCTCATGCATTGGATGGCCGCTTTGGTCCAAGTGAAATGATCGTGTTTTCCAAACTAAACCCACTGAATGCACAAGCTCTCATGGTAAAGGCTTTGTACCTGGCTAAGGAAGTCTTCATCCACCATCAGAGACATACTACGAGTGCAGCAGGAAGGCACCGGGACGGCTTCAGCCTTCTTGGCTATTTCAATACACAATCAACGCTTGTTACCTGGCAATCCCTACCCCTTGGAGTACGCAATCAGCAAATTGGCTGGCCAGAAAAGGTGTTGATGGGGTTCTTATACTTGATGGTTCTCATCTTTACCTTCCTGATTGGGTCTTCTTCTCCTGGCAGATAACTCTGGATGCACTTTTCTTCAATTTTGATTCATCTCTTCGCTGCTTTTAATTTATTCCCTTCTAGTTCTGTTTTCCTCGCGAGGCTTGGGGCTTCCCACATTGTAACACACGGACACACACACACACACACAAAAAAAAAAAAGGGGCAGTCGCAGCTTTCCGTGTAGCGGGCTTGATACTCGATACTGACACCTTCAACCATGCGAACCTATAATGTATGAAACTCCTCGTAGGTGACCTACAAATATTTGAACTAGATAGAAAGGATTATAAATTTATTTCTCACAATTTAGAGGATTAGTATTTATTTCGTACAAATCATTGCAGTCAAATTGCTGTAAATTTTCTAGAGGACTTATTTGCTTTTTTGTATTAAGCACCGGCACATCACATGCCTATACTTTTGAGGTTACCAAAAGTAGAGAAGAAGGTGAAGAGATGGAAAAGAAAAACAAAGAAAAAAACCAGGAAGAAAGAGAGAAGGGGACACACCAAAGTTATTCTGATTAATTAACTGGAATTTCGACATATTTGTCCCTCTTTTCCAACCCAACCCATTCCCCGGACAATTCTCCTTTTTAAGGCTTGATTTCAGTTGAACTGGACAAAATAATCCTACAAGCTAATGACTAATTCGGTTAATATCTCATGCCATACAAAGATTATAACTTCTACTTAACATTATTTTATAAGAGTTGAGACGAGACAACGTGATTCATCATTCAAGAAGCTTGTTTTACGATATCATGAGAAGTATGTAAGTTAAAATTGTTATTTAAAATTAGCTGAGGAGGGAATGTTTTGTGCCGGTTTAGCAAGACTCACGTCTCATGTGCTTTTAAAGAAACAAGGTCTTCAAGATTGGGCTCGACTAGATAGAGGGATTGATATATTAGAATTCCCAGTACATTATCATCATTGTCATCTTATTCCACCTCCGGATGACATAGAAGGGTTCCGGAAGGGGGGTGGGGGGTTGTTTTAAATTTAAGGACCTTAGAAAAATATTTACATACTAATTCATGCAAAGCATTCATGCCCACCTTGAGCTAGCTCATCCATACTGTCATACGTACAAGCGGACATTTGGCACGATAATTAATTGAACTTGACTCTTTGCATTAGGTGATTAAGTCATACTTCACTACTTCAACTACATTATTTAGTCACAAATAGTTGCTCGCAAATTCTGTTTATCTGACCGACATTATGGCCACCCTCTAATCATCCTACTTCCATTCCAATGGCAAATTCTATGTCCGCCAAATCTAGACTTCCATCTATCTTTTAGGTTGCTCCTCTTCGATCAGTTTTTATACTAAAATAACATCAAATTTTTAAGCAAAATTGAAGTTTCACAGGATAGTTGCCAACATAAAGCTATTTGCTTTCTTTCTTTGATCTAATTTAACATCCCTTGGTCAAGGAGCATAAATATATTTGTCGACTGGAGTAGTAGTTGTGTATATACTTTGTAATAATCATCATTTGTCTCTTAGAAGGCACTTGATCAACCTGGAACATCACGTAGTTTTCCTTTTTGGTACAAAAAGGGAGTCACCATAAGCATTAGCCCTAAGAATTTGATACAACTAAAGAGGAATCGGATCGGTCCTGTCACTAGAGAAGCCTCCTTCGAGAGAGTTAGCAACCAAGCAGTCCGCGGTCTGGTTGCCCTCTCCACATTTATGGGTTGCTTTAAAGGCGCAAATAGAAGATCTCATCTCAAAGGATATCTCTGGACATGGGATCTATGGGTGGAAGAATCATTAATTCAAAATACAAGTGCAAGTGAATCCTCTCCGAGTTAAACTTAGGTAGCAGGAGCATCGCTTAGTTTTTGCACATGTCTACTTTGCAGTTCCCAGATCAAGCTCCATTCCACAGCAATAATCCTGGTGTGTGTGTGGATTAAATGATCTTCTTCGAGCCCGTGTCAGCTCAATCCAAAATTGAGCATTGAAAGGAATCGACAAGGCAAAGCCGGAATGTCAACAATTTTAAGGCCCATCAACGTGGCGGCTAATTACGACTTTACAAGGTGACTTGGCTCCGACAGAACTGCTAGAGCAAGGCTCGATGACTGAAGTATCTACTACTCTCAAACCAATAGCAAAGGCAATCGTGGGGACCTATGAATCGCGAGGCAAATTAACTCATAAATAGTTGATAATGGATTAACCTAGCTCGGTGACAATGTCTACAAATAGATGCCCATAAAACAGTAATACACTTGAAGACAACCGTAACAGGATGGTCCCTACAATCATGAGATCACACAATCCTTTGTCAACGGCAAAGCTTTTTAAGTTACAGAGCAAACAACACGCTAAGACCACGGCGGGGCAGACACGCTAGGAGGTTGCGGCTTCACCGTAAGCTTAATGGCCTTTCAAAGTTTTGACATCGGAAGGCCACAGACGTACCACCCACTTTCTACAACCCTCCAAATTTATTTAATAAGGTGCATTGACCAAACGGTGTGGATGCAATGAAGAAACAAAAAGAAAAGGGAATCCAATCTTTGGAAATCCGGATATCAAAATATTCACCCAAGCTTACATGTCTCGCTAGCTTATAAACTTAATTATTAATTGTTATCGTTCCGTTTCCCACTGTCGGAACTTTGGAAGCCACAACCTCGCGACTTCCGTGTGCAACCCCATACTTCAATTACAGATAGAATCTGGTCTAATAGGACAACAACCGAGCCTAAACTTACGCCGTGAACTCGTCATACGGCCCAAATCATCGCCAATATTAGTTGCACAGAAAAATGAAGTTCATGAGATGAATGGATGTGCCATCCTTAGCTAATTAGCCACATAGTTTTATCATCCATCATCTAAGTGAGACGTCATCCAAATGTAATTTAACTATATATATATATATATTTTAAAAAAAGTAGATTCTTTGTGGTGCGATTTTTGCATCATCGGATATGGTAGCTGCCACGTTATTTATTTTTGGAGATAGATGGTTCCCGCAAGATGCTGTTCGTGCAATATATTACAGTGATAAAAAAAGTGTCTGTCTGAAATAAATTACGTGATGGCTATCTGCGATGATACCGTATTGCATGATGGCTATCTATGATGATATCGTATTAATTATGTGATGCAAAGTGGTGCAATAGGGATCCCATTCCATTCAAAAGAGGTTTTGTTTGCTGACTGCTTCCAAGTTCCAACTTGGCGGTAAACGCCTGCCGTAAGCTTCCATTTCTTGGCTCACGGACGTTACCATCAAAGTCCTCCAATCAAGGACAGTTCCGTTTAAACTTCCCGCAACCGCGTCGCCGAGAAAGCTCTTCGAAACGGTGCCCCAGCTCCCACTTCCTCAAATAATAACCGGCCCTCAATCTCCCGAAGTCCTGACACCAATAATTCCATCACCAAAAAAAAACAAACCCCGTCGATCGATCTCGTCCTGCGAGAGAAGAAAAACGAAAGAAAGGAAAAAACGACGGAAGATCCCTCGAGCCTCGCCTAGCCTCTGTTCCAATGGTCGCCGTCAAGGCCTGGCTCGCCGATTTGCGGGCCCGAGTGGGAACCGGCGACCGCGGCCTCCGCCTCGACGACCCTCCGGGCGTCGTCGGGATCCTTGCCTTCGAGGCCGCGGCAACCATGGCCCGCCTCGTCTCTCTCCACCGCGCCCTCTCCGAGCACGAAGTCCTCCGCCTCCGGTCCGAGACCATGCGGTCCCAGGGTGTGGCCTACCTTAACTCCACGGACCAGTTCCGTCTCTTCCGGCTCGCCTGCGCCGAATTGATGGACGACTTCGACCGCGCCGTCGCCGCCATCTCCCGCCTCGGCGCCCGGTGCCGCGGGACCCTCCCGAGAGGCGTCGCCAGCATCTTCGCCGACATCAAGGCCGGCGGAATCATCGCCGATCCAGGCCGGCTTGGGATGCGGTCCACGCCGAAGGCAGTCGAGAAACGGGTCAGAAAGATGGAACGCTACGTCGCGATGACCGCGAGATTATACGCGGAGATGGAGCTGCTGTCCGAGCTGGAGGCGTCGGAGCGGAAGATGGAGCAGCAGTGTAGGCGGTACAGCGGGCCGATACCGATGCAGAAACGTATCGCCGCTGATCCGCTCCGGCTCGAGATAAAGTCTCAGCGGCAGCGAGTCCGGCGGCTCAAGGGGGAGTCTCTCTGGAGCCAGAGTCGGGACAAGGTGGTGGAGCGCATGGCTAAAGCCGCCGTCTCAGTCTTCGCCAGGATCTGCGCCGTCTTCGGCCAGTTCGTGCCGGGGCTCCCTAATGACCGGACCAATCTCAGACCCCGAACGTACCCGATATTTTCCAGCAAGCACTCGTCCGGTCCAATGGAAAGACCGATACCGAGAGAATCAAATATCCGAAACTCGGCTCCGATATTTAGAACGACAAAAGCGATCAACAATCCATGTACCGACTGGAGAAAGCAATTGGCGGCGCCTCCGACCACGGTCGGGGGATCAGGCCTGGCGCGCCGTTATGCGAATGTGATCGTACTGGCGGAGAGGCTGCATCTGATGAGGTCAGGCGGCGATGGGTCGGCCGGCGAGAAGGCCAGGGAGGAGGCGGCGGTGAGAGAGGAGCTGTATGGGCTGCTGCCGGCGGGGTTGCGGGGGACGGTTAGGGCAAAGCTGAGGGAGTGCTGGAGGAAGGACGGCGGGATGGTGGATGAGTGGCTGGCGGAGGGGTGGAAGGAGGCGGTGGGGCGAATTCTCGGGTGGCTGGGGCCGGTGGCGCACGACACCGTGTGGTGGCAGGAGGAGCGGAACATGGACCGGGAGCAGCGATTCGACACGAGGCCGAGGTCGCTGCTGCTCCAGACGCTGCATTTCTCCGACAAGGAGAAGACGGAAACGGCGATCGTGGAGGTGTTGGTCGGGTTGAGCTGCATTTGTTGGCACGAGGAGCGGCGGTTCGAGTCATTGAGGTTTTGAACCATATTCGACAACCAGGTTCAGAAGAAGATGAAGGTGGGATGAAGAACAGGAATTAATTTTGGGGATTTAGGAATTTGATAGGGCACTGGGAATTGGTAAAAGCATTCATGGATTCATGGCTGTGTTTACCCATTCCTTTTATAGCCGTTTGGATTGTTTTCATTAATATGAATACACACGGTTTTCATCATTCGATGATTTTGGCTTGGGGAAGCCGGAAGGGCACCCGCTTTACTCCAGTTTCATGGTTCCCAAGGACTAAGTGTTGCATGCACCAGGTACCGCGCCAAATCCCACGGTGCATAACACGCCACGTTACCCTTTGTATTTCACCAATTACCGATTGTGCGCTATCCACCGTGCATATGCTCCGGGATTTGCCCTTGGACCTGGTGCACCGTGCATGCAATAATTTCTGGTTCCCAAGGGTCGAGAGACGAAGGGGGAAGGAAAATATGGATAATTGATTGATTCAATATAAAAACTGATTCACACCTTGCCGTTTCTCGTATTCTTTTCTTTTCTTTTTTTTTTAATCTGGTCAACGTACACCAATTAGGCGTCAAAACAACCGGTTCCTTCTCTTGACACCGATTTGTAAGTCCAGCGTCTCACGCGCCAACGTGGTGGACCGGTCTGAATCATCCATTATGTTTGAGCACCACAAACTATCCTCATACTGTGCAGCATTTGCATTGACGCGAACGCCTCCGTCAAAAACAAAACAAGCGCGTCGTACCTGCGTCACGTATCTTTAATTTGGATGCAACTTCCGTTGCTTTGCCAATTGATTCCCCTTGATTCTTTACCCCATTCACCTTGATTCTTTGAAAGCAGGTCGCCGGACACTATAGTAAAAATGATAAGAGACGTTGCTATAAATAATATTTTATAATATTAATAAGCATCAAAAATAAAATTTATGATATTTTAAAAATCATCACAAAAATATGGTATACGTAAGAATAGAGATGAAAAATATCGATGCTTTTTAAAGCATCATAATATTTTCTAACGATACTTTATAGCATCATAAATTTAAATTTTATCAATATTTTTTAGTATCGTTAATGATAATGCATCCTACATTCTATCAAGACGTTTTTAGAAGCATCGTTAGTTAAGTCACTAACGACGTTTATACGCATTATTAATCAATTTTATTAACGATACTTATAAGTAATGTTAATTTTTTAATAGAAAAAAAAATATATATACAAGTTTTATATATAGAAAAAAAATATAAAAATTTTTGTATAAAATTATATTAATTATTAAAAGATAAATCTATACAATCATCACTATTCACACCAAAAGCAAATATCAATAGCAAATTTAATCAAAAGATATTTTTTTATATAAATAAAAATAAAGTACTAATCGTCCATTACAATCAAGAGTTTAATAAACTAAAAGCACACAGAAAATATAAGACTATAATAAAAATAAAATGATATTAATTTATAGGCGGATGGTCGTTACTATCTCAACATGACGTGTCGTCGCCTCAACGGATGCCTAATGTGCCAAGAGCCTACAAGAAACATATGAAAAACTTGGTTTATAAATCTATAAATAAAAATATATATATCATTAAATTAATATAAAAATATATATTTAATAATATGTATTTATCTGAGATGGGCCATACATCTCTAATAAAGATGTAAGCCGATCAATTTATCCCCTCATGGCCTGCATCTCGGCCGGCTCTGTTGCATCTCTTCCATCTCAGTGGCACGATTCTGTCTAATCTCCTATATCTCCGCCTCGAGTCTGTGGATGCGTGAATCCTGAGTATCTGCTGTAGCATGCTGCGTATATCTACTCACCTCAGATAACTAAGTGGGAGTGACTCATACTCTATAATCCCTCATTCAGCCGTAGTGCTTTGGTTCCATCAACTCTGTGAACACCTCAACCTCAATACGACTCTGCTGCGTGGATACTTGGACTCATCCTCACACTTCGTAATGAGAGATGTAGCCCTCTTCTATATTTATTTTGAAAACAAGAGTTATACATTAATAGCTAATAAAATTAAACTAAAATCATTGCACAAAATAGAATATTAATAATGCCATATGTTGGAGATAAACTCCGCTCCCACCGAAGTCCAATCAGATGCTCAGCCGATAATGCAACCGATAGTCACGGAAAAGCTTCAGCGGACGAGCCTTAGCCGAGCTCCTTAGCGGTCGAGCCCCTTCCGAACTCCTCAGTGGTCAAACTCATTAGCAGTCGAGCTCCTTGCGGACTCCTCCAACGGTCGGGCTTCTACGAAAGTCGGACTTCTTACGGAGTCGGACTTCTACGAAAGTCGAACTCCTTGCGGACTCTTTCAGCGGTCGGACTTCTATGGAAGTCGGACTCCTTGCGGACTCCTTCAGCGATCGAACTCCTCAGTGGTCGAACTTTTATGAAAGTCGAACTTCTTACAGACTGTTGACGGATTCCTGCAGGTGATCCCACTACTAAATGATTATACGATAATAACGATCGATATTTATCAAGTCAACAACGATCGGCATTGATTAGGACAGTTACGATAATCATTAATCAAGACAGTTATAACAAGCTCCGCCTATAAAAAGGATCCTCCAGATACGCTTACGCCATGTTCTAAAACTCTTCTCTCCTCCTTAAAACTCTGTCGAACTCCACACTGAGCACTCTATTTCTGTTGGCCAGAGCTAACTTGAGCATCGGAGGGTGCTGCCGGAGCCACCCCCACCGGCTCCGGATGGAACGTTGTTTTGAAGATCATCGACGGCGACCTCATCCTCCTCCACTCCAGTTCAATCCGACGTCAACCAGTTTCTGCACCAACAGATTTGGCGCTAGAAGGAGGGCCCTCTGTTCTTGAGGTTCCCTCGATCTTAAAGAAGTGCTCAGCGATGATCTCTCTCCAGAGATCTCCCTCCTTCCTCTTCAGAGTTCTTTCCTAAGAGAAGATGCCTCCCAAGAGAGCTTCGACCCAACGATCAACGGCCTCCGTGGCCCAATCCCGCTCAGATCCATTTGCTCCCACTCCAGCCCCGGCAACCCAGGTTCCATCTGTAGCTACGGTGGATGCGGAGCAGTTCAACCTGCTCGTTCAGTAGGTTCGTGGCCTCATGGAGGCGATGCGGGTGGTGCAGGCCATACACCAGCAGGCCCCAGCACCGGCTCAACCGATATGGGATTCTCTAGAGCCCTATGGTCCAATCCAAGAATGGTCGACTTGGGCTACCCGACCTCCGATCCCCGGAAGGGAGAAGCAGAGAAGGGAAGGCCCCTGCTCGGACTATGACTCGACCCAGGGGGAAGCTTCGCACCCATTCTATCAGAAAATCTTGAAGATCAAAGACCGTGAAGATCTCTTGGATCAAAGGCTCTTAGAAATAAGCCGACGGATTGAAGAACTCCGTCACAATCCCTCCTCTCATGGTAATGATATTTGTGCTGACCCTTCCTTTTCGCAGAAAATTATGCAGAAATCGGTCCCACCGAACTTCAAGCTCCCATAGTTCGAGAGTTACGATGGGACCACCGATCCAGTCGACCACCTGAAAGCCTTTCGGATGATGATGTTGCTTCATGATGCATCAGATGCTATTATGTGTCAGGCTTTCCTCTTGATCCTTAAGGGAGCCGTCAGGATCTGTTACTCGGCTTAAGGAACCGGTACTCGGCGCTTAAGCCGAGTACCATCTTATCATTTGATCGGATGAGCCAGCAGTTCACAGCCCACTTCATCAGTAGTCGGCGTCCATGTCGAAGTTCGGATTCCTTGATGAATGTCAAGCAGAAGTAAGGGGAATCCATCCGAGCTTATGTCACCCGATTTAACGCTGCGGCATTGGAGGTCCGAAACCTGGACCAGTCCGTTGCGATGGCCGTGCTCAAGGGTGGCCTTCAAAAGAACGACTTGTTGTTCTCTCTGAAAAAAAATATTTTAGAGATTTTGCTGACATGCTAGCTCGGGCTGAAGATTATGCCCGGGCTGAGGAGGCCTTCAAGACCAAGGATGATGAAGTCGATGGCGAGCGGCAAGTCGGCGAGCTGGGTAAGCCCACAGAAGCAGGAAAGTCGAGTAAAGTTCGACTGCATTCCCGAACTCCCCCTCGGGCCTGGAGGCGGAAAAGCCCCGATGGAAGGACACACCGAGGTTCTTCCCAACGCTGAGGTTCTCTCTAGCGTCGAGGTTCTCCCCAATGAAGATTTCACAACTACGGCCCCTTAACACTCCAAAAACCTAAGTGCTGATGGAAATCAGGGAACAACTTCCGAGACCTGAGAGGATGCATTTCCACCCCAGCAAATGCAATCCCAATAAGTTCTGCCTTTATCATCGTGACCACGGCCACGACATTGAGGAGTGCATCCAACTCCAGGATGAGATCGAAGAGCTCGTCAGACGGGGTAGACTTGGTCGATTCTTACGGAGACGGCCTGAAGGGCGAGAGGATCGACTGAGTGCGCTACCACCGAGGGAGGAGGACCAAGGAGATCAGCCACCTCCTAGTATCATCAATACAATCTCGGAGGGACTTCAACAAGAAGAGGTCAGTGGATCTGAAGGACCGATGAAGAAACAGAGGATTGAGGAATCTGTGACTTTTACCAAGACGGACGCCCAGGGGGTCCAATTTTCGCACTACGATGCGGTTGTAATCTCTTTGAACATTGCCGATTATGATGTACGCCATATTTTAGTGGACAATAGAAGTTCGATCGATGTGTTGTTTTACGATGCCTTCTTAAAAATGTCCTTATCCGATGGCCACTTGGAGCCTATGAACTTTCTGCTGATAGGATTCACCGACAATGCCGTACCAGTTGAGGGCATAATAACTTTGGTTGTGACGGCAGGGCGACGTCCGAAACTGGCCAAAGCATAAGTTGATTTTCTAGTCGTAAGAACTCCGTCCGCCTATAATGCCATTCTTGGCCAACCTGATCTAAATGCACTTCGGATGGTGGTGTCGATCTATTATTTGAAGATAAAATTTTTGATAAGTTACAGGATCGGAGAGGTCAGGAAAGATCAAGCTTTGGCGAGGCACTGCTACTCGATCGTCCTACATAAGGGAGAGCAGTCCGACTCTTATCTTGTTGACGAATTGGATGTCTGAGACGACCTCATTAAAGAACGGAGTGAGCCTATGGAGGACCTCATCTCTGTGCCCTTAGACGATGCGAACGTTGAGCATGCGGTGCAGATCGGCTCCAACTTGGCAGGCGAAGTTCGGGAGCAACTCGTTACCTTCCTCAGAAGAAACATAGACATCTTCACTTGGACCCCAGCAGATATGCTAGGGATTGACGCTGAGGTCATGGAACATCGACTGGCCATCGACCCGAGGTATCGATCGATAAAAAAAAAGATACGCCACCACACCTTGGAGAGGCAGAAAGCAATCGCTGAAGAAGTAGACAAGCTCCTCAAAGTCGAATTCATCCGGGAGATTAATTATCCGACCTAGGTCTTAAATGTGGTCCTCGTCAAAAAGACGAACAATAAATGAAGGATGTGCATTGACTTCAAAAAGCTGAACAAGGTCTGCTCGAAAGACGGTTACCCTCTACCCAGGATTGATCAACTAGTGGATGCGACTTTGTGCTACGAGCTCCTCACCTTCATGGATGCCTTCTCTGGTTATAATCAGATCCGGATGGCGCCTAAGGATGAAGAGAAGACCGCTTTCATTACTGACCGTGGTCTTTATTGTTATAGGATCATGCCCTTTGGGCTCAAAAATGCAGGGGCAACGTACCAGCATTTGGTCAATAAGATCTTCAAGAAGCAGATCGGCCGCAACATGGAGGTGTATGTGGATGATATGCTCGTCAAAAGTCGAGCTTCAACAGATCACCTCGTCGATCTTAAAGAGACCTTCGGTGCACTCAAAAAGTACAAGATGAAATTGAATCCGACCAAGTGCGCCTTTGGCGTGACCTCAAGGAAATTTCTGAGGTTCATGGTGTCAAAACGCGGGATTGAAGCAAACCCCAAGAAAATTCGAGCCATTCAGAAGATGACCATCCTAAAAATGATCAAAGAAGTTCAGTGCCTGATCAGAAAAGTGGCATTTCTAAATCGTTTTATCTCAAGGTCGGCCGAATGATGTGTGCTCTTCTTTCAAGTTCTCAAGCAACCAAAGAACTTCTACTGGATGGTGGAGTGCCAACAGGCAATCGAGAAATTTAGAAACTACCTCGACTCATCCCCATTGCTGGCAAAGCTCGAACCTGGAGAAAAATTATTCTTATACCTGGCTGTCTCTCTAGTGGCCCTGACGGTAGTCCTGGTCAAAGAGAAAGTAAAGATGCAGCGACCGATCTACTATGTGAGTCGGATCTTGAGGGATGTGGAGATCAGGTACTCAAGATTAGAAAAACTGATTTACTCTCTTCTAATTGCTATCCAAAAACTCCGACCTTATTTTTAGGAGCATGCCATTACGGTCCTTACGGACCAACCAATAAAAGCAATCCTGCACCGAGCAGATGCTTCTGGGAGAATCACAAAATGAGCAATCAAGCTCACAGAGTTTGACATCAACTACCGACCCAGGCCATCGATCAAGATCTAGATATTGATGGATTTTATGTTAGAATGTACCATTCCAGTCGAATCCGAGCCTGAACAGAATGAGACCGGCGCCCTACTATCGCAGTCGAACCTCTTCGAAGAAAGTGCTGACCTTCCCAAAGGGTTTTGGACTCTGTATGTGGATGGCTCGTCCAACTCCATCGGAGCTGGTATGGGGTTGGTCTTAATTAGCCCTGAGGGCGTCGTCGTCGAGTACGCACTGCGCTTCGAGTTTCTTACGATCAACAATGGGGCCGAATATGAAGTGCTGATCGTCGGATTAAAAATAGCGAAGAAATTAAAAATAGATTGGATTCAAATCTTCAACAATTTCCAGCTGGTGGTATGCCAAGTTAATGGCAGCTACGAGGCACGGGAGAATAGTATGGTGAGATACCTTGGAAAGGTGAGGGATTTGACCTCGACCTTTGATAGTTTTGGCATTCGACAAATTCCGAGGATGGAAAATGTCAGAGCCGATCTTCTCTCCAAGTTGGCCACTTTAGTCCCGACCGAGCTTCCCAAAGAAGTATTATTGGAGGCTCTGAAGTGCCCAACCATAGAGGAACCCCAGGTCATTTTGCACACAGAATTCGAGCCAAGCTGGATTGACCCATTGATCGCCTACCTCAAGGAGGGGGTCCTTCCTCATGATCCGAAAGAAGCTTGAAAGCTCAGGAATCAGGCCTCCCGCTATGTTTTACATGAAGGCAAGTGGTATAAGAGGTCATACTCTCTTCCGCTACTGAGATGTCTCCGATCTTTAGAGACCGATCTCGCACTCTGGGAGGTGCACAAAGGACTCTACGGAAGTCGCGTAGGAGCCAGGTTCCTATCGCAAAGACTACTTCAACAAGGGTACTATTGGCCGATCTTATTTTGCGATTCCGTGGAGTATGTGAAGAAGTGCGATCGCTGTCAGAAGAATGTAAACGTACAAAGATAGCCAGCCTTCGAGCTTTCTTCGCTAAGTGCACTTTGGCCATTTGCACAATGGAAAATAGACATACTTGGCTCCTTCCCGATGGCATTCGGGCAGCGGAAGTTTCTCCTAGTCACGATCGACTATTTCATCGAGTGGGTCGAAGTCGAACCACTAGCGAAGATTACCGAGGCTAAGGTGCAGAACTTCATTTGAAAGTCACTTATCTATTGGTTCGGTCTGCTCCGAACCCTTATAATCGATAATGGACGATAGTTTGCTGGGACGAGGTTCACCGAGTTCTGCGAAGGACTAAACATCTTCCACCGCTTCACATTGGTGGCTCACCCACAGGCCAATGGGGAAGCTGAGGTGACCAACCGAACCCTACTGCAAGACATCAAGATAAGACTCGATAGTGCAAAGGGGGCCTAGGTGGATGAACTCTACCACATTCTCTGGGCATATCGAACTATACAAAGGGTGCCGACTGGAAAAACATCTTTCGCCTTGGCCTTCGGCACGGAGGTAGTTATTTCGATTGAACTTAAGCTCCCGTCTACACCAGTCGTGGGCTTCAACAAGCAGCTCAACCTTCAGGACCTCAGAGTTAACCTCGACCTGTTGGAAGAAAAAAGAAAGGAAGCCCGCATTCGGATGGCAGCCTACAGACGAAAGGTGGCCCAGTACTATAACTCCAGAGTTAGAGGTAAGACGTTCAGAGTGAAAGACCTAGTGCTTCGGTGAGCCACCGTCTCACAACCTCAGAGCCAAGGGAAGCTCACCCCAAATTGAGAAGGTCCGTATGAAGTGGTGGAGGTCGTCCAGTCCGAAACTTATCATCTGAAGGAGCTTGGAGGAATAATGCTTTTTCGACCTTGAAACTTAAAAAATCTGAGGATGTATTACCAATAAACTGTCTTTAATAAGACTCCTTCGTTCAGCATTATTATTTTTTGATGCAAGAATTACATGATGATAGGAGAGAAGCGAGCGAAAGTGGCCCATTAAGAACAAGAGGAGAACCTCATCCTAATGTGAGCAAAGTTGAAGGCCTCATTCCCTTTAGACGAGATTGGGGGAGAGGTCCTGACAACGACCCTTATGTGCCCCCACAGTTCATTAGAAACAGAAGGAGAATCTCGTCCTAACGCGAGCAAAGTCGAAGGCCTTGTTCACTTTAGATGAGATGGAGGGAGAGGCCCTGACAATGGCCCTTATATGCCCCTACAACCCATTAAAAATAGGAGGAGAACCTCATCCTAATGCGAGCAAAGTCGAAGACTTCGTTCACTTTAGACGAGATGGAGGGAGAGGCCCTGACAACGGCCCTTACATGCTCCCACAGCCCGTTAGGAATAGGAGAAGAATCTCGTACTAACCGAGCAATGTCGAAGATCTCGTTCACTTTAGACGAGATGGGGGAGAGGCCCTGATAATGGCCCTTACGTGCCTCCATAGCTCTTTAGAAATAGGAGGAGAATCTCATCCTAACGCGAGCAAAGTCGAAAGCCTCGTTCACCATAGACGAGATGAAGGAAGAGGCCCTGACAATGGCCCTTATGTACCCCCATAGCCCATTAGAAACAGGAGGAGAACCTCGTCCTAACGCGAGCAAAGTCTAAGTCCGAGCTCCGAAGTCTACAGGAGATAGAATCTCCAATCAACCTTGGCCGCAAGATGAGATCTCCCTAGAGGTAACCTCTAGGGCAGGAGATATGATCCTTTGAACTTCAACTTCAATGGATGCGGAGCTCGGGAAAGAACTTCGGCAGTCGCCTATTTTGGTACTCTCTTCCTTCGTATTTCAAACTCGAAAGTGGAGAAACTATTATTGGGGATAAATCCTGCTCCCACCGAAGTCCAATCAGATGCTCAGTCGATAATGCAATCGATAGTCACGGAAAAGCTTCAGCGGACGAGCCTTAGTCGAGCTCCTTAGCGGTCGAGTCCCTTTCGAACTCCTCAACGATCGAACTCATTAGCGGTCGAGCTCTTTGCGAACTCCTCCAACGGTCGGGCTTCTACGAAAGCTGAATTCCTTACGGACTCCTTTAGCAGCTAGGCTTCTATGAAAGCCGGACTCCTTGTGGACTCCTCCAGTAATCGAACTTCTACTGAAGCCAGACTCCTTGCAAACTCCTTCAGCGATCGGACTTCTACAAAAGTCGAACTCCTCCAACGGCCAAACTTCTCAGTGGTCGAACTTCTATAGAAGCCGAACTTCTTACAGACTGTTGACGAATTCTTACAGGCGATCCCACTACTAAACGGTTATACGATAATAACGATCGACATTTATCAAGTCAATAACGATCAATATTTATCAAGTCAATAACGATCGGCATTGATCAGGACAGTTACGACAATCATTAATCAAGACAGTTACAACAAGCTCTGCCTATAAAAAGGATCCTCTAGATACGTTTACGTCAGATTTTAAAACTCTTCTCTCCTCCTTGAAACTCTATCGAACTCCACACTGAGCACTCCATTTCTGTTGGCCAGAGCTAACTTGAGCGTCGGAGGGTCCTGCCAGAGCCACTCCCACCGACTCTGGATGGGACGTTATTTTGCAGGTCATCGATGGCGACCTCATTCTCCTCCACTCCAGTTCAATTCGGCATCAATCAGTTTCTGCACCAACACCATACATATAAATCTCTCGACTCATTTCGAACAAAAGTATCATCCTAATGAGTATGAGTTATCCGGTAAAACTCCACTTTATCGAATTTCCTTCCATGCTCATCCACCTACAAAATAATTTCAATTTTAAGCAAATAGTTATAATAATTTAAAAAAAATGAGTATCATGATACAGACATAGTCCACGATACATAATGATATTAGTTATATAAATATTTCAACATAAAAATTATAAGTTAATTATGAAAGTTTAAGGAACATATAAACTCCTATCGAAATCGTGCATAACTCTTCGACATCGATGTACGAGGAATAGACTGAGCTGCTCGTGCAGTTCTACCAATAATAGAATAAGTCTATAAAATAAAGCAAATAAAGACATTATATGTATAATATATAATATATAATATAAATCAATATTTTTATAAAATATTTAAAAGAAAAGATAATGAACCAATAATATACCTGTGCCTTCTCGGAGAATCAATAATGAACCAGTTCCATCCACTGATGAGGGGTACATCAGGAGGACAATTCCTAGCAACCTCCTCCTCTATCATACCCTATCTCATATAGTTCCTCTTTAGTAGTGCTCTATATTCTTTCCATTTGCGGTTGAGAAACTTCATTACAAAATCATGAGTGGATGGAAGGAGAACAAACTTGCTCTATAAAAAAAAAGTTAAATAAAATAAATTATATAAGTAATTAATAATTAATATATAGTATGAACATCAGTTCATTATCTCTAAAACTCGGAGGAGCTCAATTTTGTACGTTGGAAGCATGTCATTCCATTTTGCATAGCCCAACGGATATAGCTGAGGCCTCCGAGCAATAGTCCCTAAAAATGAAGTTAATAATCAGGCAGCTTTCTTAACTGGCTGATCTAGCTGATTGCACTCCATAATAATTCTCTTGCCCTCACGCATCTGCCACACATCTCGTACTACTCTAGATCCGTGTCTGGGGTGTACTCTCTCGGATCCATCTACAAAAAATATATAAAAGTAATGATATCATAAATATACATAAAATAAAATAAAAATAAAATAACATGAAAGATGATATATATCTTGAACATGTATCTTATCATCTAGCTGATGAATAGGAGGATCGTGCTGTGCTGATGATGAAGAAGGACAAGACTCGAAATGTTGTGCAGTTGAACTAGCCTCAGGCTGCTGCGCTGAAGAAGATGTACTGGCCTCTATCTATGAAAATTAGAACTCCACACTAGCATATCGTCCCCTATGGTGCATGATGTCACCTAGCATTTATATAAATAAAAGGTAGAATAAGTTAATATATGAAGTAAAATAACATAATAATTAATATAAATTATATACATCATAAATAATTATTATCAATAACAATCAAGCAGTAGTATTTTCTTCAAATTCTGTCCTAACCAATGTCGTCGTAGTATTTAAATCATTAGCTGGCATAAAATTGTAAGATATACGTTGTGTATAAGTGTCATCGTCATTATCCTCCACTTGGTTTCTTATATCACATATCTTTAGGTTTTGTTTTGATGACAGTAAACCAATCTTTATCTTTTGCATCTTGTATATAAAATACTTGACGAGCTTGAGATGAAAAAATAAATGAATCATCCTTCAATAACACATCAGTGTGTATCAATTTTGAAAAATTTATAAGTGTAAATCAATTTGCATCTTATTTCAAACCCCTTGGTGAGTTTATGTCCACCCAATCACATCTAAATAATACTACTTTAAATTTTTCATAATAATCCAACTCATAGATATCTTTAAGTGTATCATAATAGAATTTTTCATCCACTTCCACCATAACATTACTATTCTATATTTTTCTAAATTTCTTTTATTTTCTAGTATGAAATTTAAATCCATTAATTATGAAATCATTATATCTATTCACAATCTTGTTAGGTCCTCAAGCAAAAGCAATTAGTTTATCTGAATTATTTCTCTTCATCATCTTTGATACATAAAAAAATGATATGAAGTATTGTTGAGTTATCAGATATTAAATATGTATAAAAAATTAAGATATTTCATAATTAAATATAAATTAAATCTGATTCGAAAGCCATATAGTGAATAACTTGACCAACCATCGCTATTCAATCCTTGCATTAGGATGATGTTATGATTGGCTCGTCTCTGATAAATTAAAAATCCACTGCATAAAATATAAATATATCATTTAGAACATTATATCTAATATAAAATTTAAATCTTGATGTCATGCCTTAAATATACTAACATGTGATGGTCAGATATTATGTCACTATGAAATAACACATAAGGATGTGCTTATGCTAAGTATTTTTGATCAAGTACAATACTTTCAGCTCTTTTCAAGAATTTTTCAGTAGTTAAGAACTTATACAGTTTTGCATTCTCCACAAAATCATTGTGCCATTGAGATCGACTAAAAATAGTCTCTACATCTTGAAGATATCTTGAACAAAATGTTAAACATTCATCAGCAATATATCCTTCAGCAATCGAGCCCTCAGGATAGGCATCTATTTTGCACATAATCTTAAAGACACACAAGATACTTTCAAGAATTAAATATTTATTAAAATATCAGTATACTGTTGTTTCTAATAAAATTATCAAAAAATTTAAGGTTTGCAATAATATATCTCAATAGGATACATCCATCTATAATGTACCAGTCCACCAACTTTAACTTTTGAAGCTAGGTGAATGAGCAGATGTACCATAATAGTGAAAAATTTAGGAGAAAAAATCTTTTCCATCTAGTAAAGTGTAATTGCAATATCGAAGTCTAACTGATCAAGTTTTCGAGGATCAATAACTTTTGAATATAATGCCTTAAAAATTGACGATAATCAAAGTACAATTACAACAACTTGTTTTGGCAATGACGATCTTAAAGCTATTGGAAAGATATCTTGCATCAATATGTGACCATCATGACTTTTAAGTTTTGAAAGTTTTCGATCTTTTAGATGCACACATCATAAAATATTTGATGCATATCCATTAGGTACCTTGATAACTTTTAAAACTATAAAAAAATTATTCTTTTTTCGAGCAGACATTGTGTAACATGTAGGAGGCACATAAATTCTATCATTAGCAAGCATTTTAGGATGAAGCTCCTATCGGATACCCATTTCTTTTAAATCAAGATGCACCTCAATGTTATCTTTGTTCTTTCTATCAAGATTTAAAAATGTTCCAAGTAAATTATCACAAACATTCTTTTCTATATGCATGACATCAAGATTGTACCGAATAAGATTATGTTTCCAATAAGGTAATTCAAAAAAGATACTTCATTTTTTTCATAAATGTTTACTAGGCTGTTGTGTAGATGCTATTTGTGTGTCTTCCTCATTTTCATCCTCGAAAAAATTGTATGGATCTTGAAACATCTCTGCATCTATAGTATTGATACTAATTTTCTTTAGTAATCCTTCGTGCATTAAGCTTTCAACATCATCCCTTCCTCTTTTTTTAAAGAACTTTGAGTGCTTACCATAGCTGTAATTGATGCCATCCATTTATCTATGAACATCAGTTCCAAAAGGTGGAATAGGGGCACATCCCAATTCTATAGTACCATCAAACAATTTTTTTTGAAATCGAAATGGTTGATTTGCTTCCAACCATCGATGATGTCCCATGTAATAAAATTTACCTCCATGTTTTAACCAAATTGAATGTGTTGAATCTCCATAACAAGGACATGCGACCCATCCCTTTGTACTCCAGCCAGATAAATTGGCATATGCTGAAAAATCATTAATAGTCCATAACAAAGCTGCTCATAGTTTAAATGTTTGACCGTTGGAAGCATCAAATGCATCAATACCTTCCTATAACTATTTCAATTCTTCTATTAAAGGCTGTAGAAAAATATCAATATCATTGCCTGGACCCTTATCTCCTGGAATAACCATTGACAAGATAAGTGATGATTATTTCATGCACATCCACGGTGGTAAATTGTAAGGTATCAAAATGACTGGCCAAGTGCTGTAGGTAAAACTCAGGATCCGAAATGGATTGAAGCCATCGGAAGCTAAGCTCAACCTAACACTGCGAACATCATAGGCAAAATTAGGATGCCTATTATCTAATGCTTTCCATAAAAAATTATTTGCTGGATGTCTCGACATTCCATCCTTTGTACGTCCTTCATCATGCCATCTCATTGATAAAGCTATTTTTGATGATGCATAAATCCTTTTAAATCTAGGTATAAGAGGAAAGTAATGCAATACCTTTATCGATTTCTTTTTACTTCGCGTTGCATCCAATTCATTCAGTATATTGTCTCGATCTTCTTTTTGTGTTATCCATCTTGAAGATCCACATATATTGTATGACTCTTGATTAGCATTTTCACCCCGATATAACATACAATCTTTCGGACAACTATGAATCTTTTCGTATCCAAGATCTATTTTTTTTACTACTTTCTTGGCTTTATAATACGATGGTGGTAAACCAATGCCTTCTGAAAATGCATCCTTTAATAACTTAAGCAGCATGGTAAAACTCTTCTCAGACCATCCATTCAAATATTTTAAATGAAATAAATGTACAAGAAAAAAATCTTAGAAAATTTTGTACAATTCAGATATAATTCTTCATTTGCATCTTTTATTAAGGTATGATAATGAGCTGTCTCATCATTAGATGTATGTATAGGCTCCTCAACATACATACATTCCGTATGCGTACATCCATCAAACATCTCAACTATTTCATATATACTATTAGATTCTCCTAAATTTTGAAAATAAATCCAAAAGTATCTATGAACAAACCCCTTATATCATCATCTCTTGCAGAATTGTCTTGTAGGCTAGTGGATCCAAAATGAGTAAGGAGTTGGTTACATGATGATGGCAACATAGATTCTCCATGAAAAATTTAGTTGATATAATCTCTTAAAAAATCATTCCATACCAAATATTCTTCAATAATTTGTAGATCTAAAGAAGAACTATTTATACATTTCCGACATGGACATAAAATCTTTCTATTCAAACTACTTTTCTCCATACCAAATTTAATAAAGTCATGAATTCCATCTAAATATTCTTTACTATTCCTTGGTTTATTTATTCAACTTTTATCCATTGTAGGATAAAAATGATTGAACTTACAACTTATCTAAAAATAAGAAAAATTATACAATCTATATTAATGTAATGAGTAAAAAATATCAGTTATTTCATAAAATTCAAAAAAATAATAGCTATTGTAGTTCATTATAAAACTTGAAGACTCAAAAATACATGTAGATATGATATGATTTGCATAGTAAATGCTTGCTATCATCAACTAATAGATAAAGAAGATTCTATTCCATTCAGAAAATGCATTAATTCTATAGGTCAATTATAGTAATCAAACGATATATAATAAGAGTCAAAAAAAATTTTAGTAGCATTTTTTCTTAGTTCTCCCATATAGAAAGAACAAAAGAAAAATACCGTCCAAAATCTTTTTCGAACCCTCAGCATACCATTTGATTATTATAATGATCTATAGAATTACTCACATTTTTTAAACTATCTATACTAGACAATCAATTGACCAATATACATAATTTTTTTACTCATACAAAAATAAATAAATGTACGGATACAATAGAATATGTACATTAATTAAAAGACGGATCTATGGTTCTATGCAAAGCAAATTTTTTTAAAATTAATTTATAATTAACATTGTCTGGCATCTTTCATCGGCTTGAGTGCGTAGGACTGGATGCCTTCAGTGCCAACTGGAACCAAAGACCTAAGCATGCAAGGTTGAGACCCAAGTCTCATGATGTTAATTAAATATTGTGCATTGTGTCATAAACTTATAACAACTCAGTTAGATAATTATCCGATGGCAACCAAATAATAAAGAATTAATAAAATAAACCCTTAGGATTAGCATGCATCCTAATCAAATCATTGTCAAATAAATGCTCACTAAAGGTTCAAAGGATTAACAAAATTAATCTTTCTAAGTCATTCAAAATTTTTATATACAAAAAAATAAATAATCTCTTTCCTAAAATCAGTATAGCCATCAAAAGCTAAGACATCACAATCAAATCTAGAAATAATTAAAATATTATCTAAATTTTTTAACTACTGCATACACTTTCAAATAATACTATACACGAGAATAATCTTTCAATCTAAAAAATAAAATATTATTAAAAAAATAAATTACTTACAATGTACAATAATATAAGAAAATACCAGATGATATTATTTTCGTCAAATACCTGCATTCAATAAAGAAATATAACAATCAATAATTTATATATACTTTATCTATTTTAAATTATCTAAAATATATTTAAAAAATAATTTTTAAATTATATACCAAAGATTGAAGAGTGAGGGGCGCGGAGGAGCATCGGTGGCTGGAAGAGAGATGGTGCGATCGGGGAGCAAGGGGGCCAAGGAGCATGGCCCACTGTGAGGGCCGGGGATGGGTGTCGGAGGTTGGAGATGAGTGTCGGTTGGGTTGGTGACTGGACTAGGGGCAGTGGGGTGCGGCATTGGGGAGGGAGGCGACGTCCAAGAGGGGGACCAGGGGGTCTTTTGGGCTTGTGCAGACGGCCGTCGGGAGGGGAGGAGGGTCGGTAGGATAGTCTCGAGAAGGGCGGACAACATACGGTGTGGACGGCATGGGTGCGGCATGGACGAATGCGACAGCAGAGGGGAGCGACGGACGGTGGTGCAGCATGGACGGTGGGTGCGATGCTGATGGTGGAGAATCAATGGAGATGGGGGTCAGGAGTGAGAAGGGGATTAGGGCACGAGGGAATGGGAGGAAAGGGTGGGGGGCGACAACGGATAGATTAGGGCACGGAAGAATCGGAGGTGGATTAAGCGAATCTAACGATGCTTTTTAGCACCGTTAAATAATGACGTGAAAAAGCATCGATAATTTTTTAATTTAATAATATTTTTTCTAAAAGCATCAATGCTGATAATGCTAGAATTTTATAATGCTTTTATGCATCGTTAAAAATATGATACTTTTTAAAAGCATCGGTGGTCAACACAACCTGCTGATGCTTTCAAAAAGCATCGGTAGAAAATGATCGTTAATTCTATATTTTTCTGTATTTAAAGGTTGGTCGATCGAAAAAAAAAAAGAAAAAATGGATAGTGTATCATAACTTTCCTGATGTAGTCCCAAGTTAGAGGACGATGATCAAAGTTCTGAGTTATGGTTTATTCACCATTTTCAATCCAAGTTTGAGTGATGACCTAATCCTAACAAATGGAAATGTGTATCAATATTGATTGCCATGTATCAAGGGTAGTGTTAGTGGAAACATTTTTTGATGTGAGAGATTTTGCTGCCTTTAAATTGTTAATTATCTTTTGGGTAATTCTTTCTACATGGCCTATGGTGTAAAAATTCAGATGTGGAGCGCACCGCCTCATTTGATTGGCCCACTTGAAGTTCTCATGGCGCGATAAGATGACTATTTATGGAAGTTTCTTTCTCTAGACGATGTCATCATTTTCTGTAGAATGCATTAATCCTGGTCTTCTCAAAATTATGAAAAGACCCTTTTGCCCCTATTGCTCTACAAAGAAAAGAGGCTAAAATCTTGATGGATTTGGTTCATTCTCTCTTCCAGAAAGCCTTTTCATTTTTCCTCCACTCCGATGATCAACAATTTCTAGGTTTTGGATTTTCGAAGAAGCAGAGCATCTCGACCTATCGAAGCGATTTTGGCTTTTGGTTCTATTAACTTCAGGGAGCAAATCGACACCGCGGTCAGCGTTTTATTCATAAATGGCCCCTAAAAAGTTTGTATTTAGAAGCCATTGAGGAGAAGGTAAAGAAGAAGAGAAAATGATCTCAGGAAGTACAACAATAGTTGTTTACAAGGAAGATGATGCCCCTACAACCTCCGAGAGATATAAAATGGAGGAAAGAGAAGAAGGTAAACTCTTTTTAAGTATAATTTTGCTATTCTATCAAGATTTAGGACATTCATTAAATCTGACCCATATGCTAAAAAAATGATAAAAATTTTACTTAGAACGTATTTTACCTACAGGATGTCATAATACTAATCCTTAATGTCATAATTTTGATCTAGAATATTATAATATCGACAAAACTATCTTTGGATTGTATTTTATCAATAAGATGGCATAATGTTAACATAGAATATCATAAATTTGAATCAGGATGTCATAAAAAATTTAAAAATTATACTTGAAAGATATTTTACCTACAAGTTGTTATAATACTAATCTACAATGTCATAATTTTTACCTATGATATCATAATATTATTAAAAGCATCTTTGGAAGATGTTTTATCAATAGGATGTCATCATTTTAACTTACAATATCATAATTTTAATAAAAAATATCATAATTCTACGTTCGAAAATATTTCAGTGTAAGGATGTCATAATTTGAATCCTTAATGTCATAATTTTGACCTTTAATATCATAATTTTGGCACAAGATATCATAATTCTATGTTCAAAGATGTTTCTATTTAGGATGTTATAATTTTGATCTTTAATATCATAATTTTACGTTAGGAGATGTTTCAGTATCAGAATATCATAATTTTGATCTTTAATATCATAATTTTGACCATTAATGTCATCAATTTGATACATGTTGTCATAATTCTACATTATGAAATCGTTCTATTTTGGGATGTCATAATTTTGATCATTAATATTATAATTTTGATACAGAATGTCATAATATAATTCAAAAATATTTTTGTTCTGGGATGTCATAATTTAGATCCCCTTAATATTATAATTCTACATTAGAGGATGTTTTAGTGTCAAAATGTCATAATTTTGATCCTTAATATCATAAATTTGACACAAGTTGTAATAATTTTGTATTCGAAGATCGTTCGATTTTGGGATATCATAATTTTGATCCTTAATATCATAATTTTAACTCTTAATATCATAATTTTGGTACATGATATCATAATTCTATATTCGAGGATGTTTCTATTTTAGAATGTCATAATTTTGATCTATAATATCATAATTCTACGTTAGGAGATGTTTCAGTATCAGAATATCATAATTTTGACTCTTAATATCATAATTTTGATTCTCAATATCATCAATTTGACATATATTGTTATAATTCTGTGCTTGAAGATTGTTCTATTCCGGGATGTCATAATTTTGACCGTTAATATTATAATTTTGATATAAGATATCATAATTATGTATTCGATGATGTTTTTATTTGAGATGTCATAATTTTGATACTTAATGTCATAATTTTGATATTTAATATCATAATTTTGATCCTTAATATCATAATTCTGCATTAGGGGATGTTTCAGTGCCAAGATGTCATAATTTTGACTCTATATCATAATTTTGATCCTTAATATCATAATTTGACATAGGTTATCATAATTCTGCATTCCAAGATCATTCAGCTCTGAGATGTCATAATTATGATCTTTAATGTCATAATTATGATCCTTAATATCATAATTATGATCCTTAATATCATAATTCTGCATTCGAAGATGTTTTATTGCCAAGATATCATAATTATAACCTATAATATCATAATAATATCAAAATTATGATATTCTAGAATAGAAACATCTTCGAACATAGAATTATGATATTAAGAATCAAAATTATGATATTCCATAATAGAATAATTTTCGAACATAGAATTATGACATTAAAGCTCAAAATTATGATATTAAGGATCAAAATTATGATATTTTGAAATAGAAATATCTCTAAACATAGAATCATGATATTAAGGATCAAAATTATGATATTAAGGATCAAAATTATGACATCCTTAAATAGAAATATCTCCGAATGCAGAGATTTGAGGTTAAGGATCAATATTATGACTTTAAATGATAAAATTATAATATTAAGGATCAAAATTATGATATCCTAGAATAGAAACATTCCGAATGTAGAATTATTATATCTTGTTTTAAAATTATAATATTAAAAATTATAATTATGATATTAAAGGTTAAAATTATGATATTCTTGAACAGAAATATCTTCGAATGCAGAATTATTATATCCTATTTCAAAATTTTGACATTGTAGGTTAAAATTATGATTTTCTATATGCAAAATTCTTTCGAATGAAAATTTTAGATATTATTATAACAGTATGTTCAAAATTATGATATTTTAGATTAAAATTATGACATCATGTAGTCAAAATACTTTTTGAATAAAGTTTTTGATATTATTATTGAAGGAAAATCCTGATTTTTCGGTCCAGATTCATCCAGATCTGATTAGATCAAGAGATATATTTCAAAAATTTTCTCTTGATCTCAATCAGATCTTGATATGTTTCAGATCTGATTCTTATTATTTTAATAAATAAAATAAAATAAGATAAATTAAATCAAATTTAATTTACCTGATTTGGGTAATCCTATTACCCTGTAGATGATCCTGATTGCAGCGGAAGGTTCTGGATCAAGCCACGCAAGCGTCTGACCTCTACCGATATCCACTCGGGCTGGATCTGAAGATCCTCTTCTTCTCTATCACGTCTCCAAAGATCAGATCTGGATCTGATCTGAAGGATCTTCAAAACTCTTTTGAAGATCTGCAGTCGTCCTTTTGCAGCAGCGCAGCCTTCTTGCTTTTGATCGCCTTTCCTTGATCTGAATCGCACCAACCTAAGTCCAAAACTCTTTTGGACGTGGAGAGCAAGGGGAGAAGAGACTATGGCGTGGAGAAGGAGGGGAGAGGCAGCCTTGGGGCGTGGGGTTTCTCAATTGAATTGCATTATTTTTAAAATTAGGGTTGGGCGCAGGGTCTTATTTATAGACCTCTTGTGATCCAACTCCTCTTCTCTCTCAACCAATCACAACCCTTTGTGAAATCAGATCTAAATCTGATTGGTTGGAATAGAGACCCCTGGATTCCTCCTTAGAGGGCGCCTAAGACCAGTCAAACTGGATTCTTAGTAGAACTCTGATTGGAATCCAAAAGGGAGGTGGAGTCCTTGTCCAACAAGGACTCCTAGGCGCCTCCTACTTGGGCTCACGCCACCCTTGGCGTGCGCCCTTCTCCTTGCCAGGTTCTGGCAGGGGGACAGGCCCCCACCAGCTCTCCAATAGGTGCATGACATGTGGTCAAAAGTCAAAGGGTCAATGGTCAACGTTTGACCAGTCAAAGGTAGACTTTTGACCAAAGTCAAAGAACAAGAAATGGCAGGTGACCAAAAATGGCAGGTAATGTCTTACAAATAAGACAACCTATTTCTGACTTGGACAACCTCCAGTCAGACCATATGAAGGCCTCTGATTGAGCACAAACTCCTTTGGCTCAGTCAGGACAACTTATTTATGATAGTAAAAGAAGAACGTTAGGTTCAATCGAGTGCTAGCACGATTTTCTTGAACCTAATTGAATCTCATTCAGATCAATTGAACTAGATCAGTTCAATTGATGATCACCAGATTCAAACCCTTGTTTGTGTGACCCAGTTAGGTTCAGTTCTGTATGGTAATGGGATATGTCATGATCTCTATCATAGACATCATCGAAACTCCTTTCGATGGATCAGAACTCTTCTGATTCGAACAGCTAGAATGATCGATCATCTAAATCATTCTAATTGCTCCCAAAATCCACCAGTGACACCTAGCAGTATATGGTGGCAACCCATCAGAGCTGAATGCGAACCTCTTGGTGCAGCTACCTGTGTGATTAAGTTCTTCTATCTTGAGCCCCGATCAGATTAGGGTTAAGGTGAACTCGTCAAACCCTAGTCTCTGTCATATGATGTAATCATTCGATTCGAGTCCAATGTGAAAATCTAAATAGAAACTCTTTCTATTATTTCACTCTACCATGGCCATGGGCTTTCTGGACTTGATTCTCATGATTCATCATAGGGCTGCTCCTCTACCACCGAGGTAGATAGATTCCATCTTGATGCAATCCAGTTCCTACAATGAACATGCTATAGCCAACATACACCTCAGGGTTCCATATGGCTAGGAGACCGAGTAATGGTGTAGTCAAACTATAACACCCTCAAGGTGAACTGCCGATGCATCTCAGGTCAAAGAACCAGACACACTACTGCAGCATCGAGTCAGTCATTGACGAGAAGGTAGACTTCCTAATGACTACTCGAGGTGGTCACGCTCAGTGCCCTCGTTCTCTAACGAGTACCTGTACTCTCGCTCCGGTGTCTCCACACCGTAGACTCAAGACTCATCTACTAAAGAGAAGCGATCGTACACCAACCTTCCGGATCAATCACCATCCTCGTGATGATCCTATGGTCGGGAGCTGTTTATGAGTTAATAATGATTATTCATGTCTTAAATTTTCAACTCTTGAAAATATGAATTATCATTACCATTAACTCAAAGGATGTATCACAGACACTAAATACACAGGTGTGATAGAAAATAACCCATTTTCATTAATTATATAGTCAAAATTATAATTTTGCCCCTAGAAGTGTATTACAAGTGTCAGCCAATTCTGGCTTCTAGGGCACATATATCTAACAATCTCCCACTTGTCCTAAAGCCAATTGGCTACAAGTCTAAGTCCCATCTTCTCAAGGTGGGCTTCGATCTTCTGCTGGCCCAACGGCTTTGTAAGTGGGTCTGCCACATTATCTGTGGAGTTGACTCTCTTGACCTCAACGTAACCTTTCTCAAGGTAATCGCGGATGGATGATATCGCCGCTCAATGTGCTTGGACTTCTGGTGAGATAGCAAGGGCTATCGCGCATCTGATGTTTGCAGCTGGCAGCCTCTGATGCAGGCATGGTGGAACTCTTCCAGCAACAGCTCCAAATTGCAGTCTTGCCAGATGTCGACTTTCGATCATCATCTATATCGGACATGAAGTCCGAGTCTGTGTATCCCTGGAACTTGGAGTTCTCCCATTACCAAAGACCAACATCATATCCTTAGTTCTTCTCAAGTACTTAAGGATACATTTCACAGAAGTCCAGTGTTCTTCACCTGGATTTGACTGATATCTGCTTGTGACACTCACAGCATGGGCTATATCAGGTCGTGTACATAGCATGGCATACATGAGGCTCCCTATTGCAGAAGCATAAGGGATCTTGCTCATGCGTTCTATTTCCTCAGGTGTGCTGGGGCACATCTTCTTGGAAAGATGAATACCATGTCTGAAGGGTATTAATCCCCTCTTAGAGTTTTCCATACTAAACCTCTTTAGTACTTTTCTCTATGTACATCTTCTGTGAAAGTCCTAGCATCCTATTCGGTCTATCCCTATAGACCTTAATTCCTAGAATAAAGGATGCTTCACCTAGGTCTTTCATGGAGAATTCCTTGGACAACCACATCTTGACTGATGTCAACATGGGAATATCATTCCCAATAAGGAGGATGTCATCCACGTACAATACGAGGAAGACAACAGCGCTCCCACTGACCCTTTTGAAAACACATGGTTCCTCTTCATTTTTGATGAAACCAAACTTTTTGATCACATCATTGAAACGAGTGTTCCAGCTCCGAGATGCTTGCTTAAGTCCATATATGGACCTTTGCAGCTTGCAAACCTTGTGATCAGTATCACTGGATGTGAAACCTAGCGGCTGTTCCATATAGATATCTTCCTCAAGATATCCATTTAGGAATGCCGTTTTCACGTCCATTTGCCATATTTCATAATCGAAATAGGCTGCAACGGCAAGCAATGTGCGGATGGATTTTAGCATAGCTACTGGGAAAAGGTATCCTGATAGTCAATGCCTTCACGTTGACTATAACCTTTTGCCACCAGTCTAGCCTTGAATGTCTCCACATTTCCATCTGCACCAATCTTTCTCTTGAAGATCCATTTACACCCAATAGGTACTATACCTTCTGGTGGATCTACCAAGGTCCAGACTTGGTTTGAGTGCATCGAGTCAATTCTCTGACTTCATTGCCTCAAGCCATTTCTCGGAGTCGATATCTGATATCGCCTCGTTGTAGGTTTTGGGATCATCACCATGAGCACCATTACCTATGAGGAACATTTTCTCTACGTCCTCTGAAATAATACCTAAGTATCTTTCAGGGGGATGGGAAAACTCTTTCCGATCTACGAGGTGGAGGAGGTAGTGTTCTTATTGGCTCAACCTGATTTGGTTCCACTTGGTCCTTAGCTCTTTCCACTTGTGAGACTTTCTCATCAAGCTTAATCTGCTTTCCAATGCCACTATCTTGAATAAACTATTTTTCAAGAAATATGGCATGTCGACTCACAATCACATTGTGGTCTTCTGGAATGTAGAAATAGTATCCTAATGACTCTTTAGGATATCCTATGAATCGAGCTCTAAAGGACCTAAACTCTAACTTGTCCGCTTGTTGTCTTTTGACATGAGCCGGACAACCCCAAATTCTGAGATGACTCAGACTTGGTTTCTTACCGTGCCATATCTCATACGGTGTGGTAGGAACGGTTTTAGAGGGAACCCTATTCAGTAAGATAAATTGAAGTTAATAATGAATGTCCCCAAAGAAAATCTGGGAGGTCTGTGAAGCTCATCATGGATCGAACCATATCCAATAGAGTCCGATTTCTCCGTTCTGAAACCCCGTTGAGTTGAGGTGTTCCTGGTGGAGTCCATTGAGAGACTATGCCATTTTTCTTAAGATAGTCTAGGAATTTCCCGGCTAAGGTATTCACCTCCTCGATCTGATCGAAGAACCTTAATGGGTTTTCCAGTTTATTTTTCTACTTCATGTCTGAATTCTTTGAACTTTTCAAAAGCTTCAGACTTGTGTCTCATAAGATACACATACCCATACCTAGACAGATCATCGGTAAAGGATAATGAAGTAGACAAAATTGCCTCTAGCCGGCACATCAAATGGGCCGCACACATCAGTATGTACTAGGGCAAGGAGATCTGTGGCCCTCTCCCCATGTCCAACAAAAGGGAGTTTAGTCATTTTGCCTTGAAGACAAGATTCACAAGTTGGATATGACTCAAAAGTCAATGGACTCAATAGCCCATTTTTCTCCAATTTGTTAATCCTATCTTCTGCTATATGACCTAATCTCAGGTGCCATAGATATCTGTCGTTTGGACTATCCCTAGGTCGTTTGGCATTCACGTTTTGCTCGATAGTTAAAATAGGTACATCAATATGCAACTGATAAAGACCATTAACAAGGAAATCATTTGCAATTTTATTTCTTTCATAAAGAATGTTACAATGGTCCTTAAAGAAGGTGATCACATAACCTTCTTGTGCTAAGCATGAAACAGAAATCAAATTCCTGCTAGCTGCAGGCACATAATAACAGTCTTTTAAAACTAAGTCTAAACCAGATGGTAATCGAAGAGGGTATGTTCCCACGGCTACTGCAGCAACTCTTGCTCCATTACCGACGCGTAGGATCATGTCTCCATCCCTCAGCCTCCTGCTATCCTCAAGACCCTGCATAGAAGTGCACAGATGAGCACTAGAACCAGAGTCAAGCACCCAACTGGATGCAGAAGAAACCGTAAGGTTAGACTCAATAACGAGCATACCTCCAGAAGGACCTTCCTTCTTGTTCTTCAGGGTGGCCAGGTAAGTAGGGCAGTTCCGCTTCCAATGGCCGTCGCTGTTGCAATGGAAACACTTTCCTTTGCCATCGACCTTTTTCTTCGGTTCTGCCTTCTTCTTCTTTGATCCTTCCACCTTTTGCTTTTTCACAGACTTCTTTTTCTTTCCATAAGACTTTCTTTTGGAAGAAGTCCATTCCATAGCAAGAACTGAGCCTTTAGAACCTTTCATAGAAAGCTCAGCGGTAACCAGCATATTCATTCAACTCGGCCAAGGAATTTTGAAGTTTATGCATGTGGTAATTCATGATGAATTGCCCATATGCATCAGTCAAGGATTGCAGAATAATATCGTTCTGCAGATCCAAGTCCAACTTCACACCGAGCTTCTCAAGCTCTTCCATGTCCTTGATCATTGTCAGACAGTGATCTTGGACTGACTGCCCATCACGCATCTTAGCCTTAAAAAGTCATTTTGTGACTTGATATTTGGCTGCGCGACTCTGTTCACCAAACATCTCCTGTAGGTGAGCCAACATTTGGCGAGCAGTCCCGATATCTTCATGTTGGCGCTGGAGCTCATCAGACATCGAGCCCAACATGTAGTATCTGGCCTTATTATCTTCGTCAATCCATTTTTTCAGAGACGCTCTCTGTTCAACAGATGGACGGGCTGGTAAGGTGGGAGGGTCCTGGTCCAAAACATGTGTTAACTTCTCTGAACCCAAAATAATTTTGTAGTTCCTGAGCCAATCTTTATAATTGGGTCCAGTCAGTCTATGTGTGTCTAGGATACGTGCCAGTGGGTTGGACGCAGACATTTTTCTGTAGAGAGTCAAAGATTCTAGTTAGATACTGTAATTTTGACTTGACCAATTTATTTAGGAAATTTTATTTTTAAACAAATTAGCTCCCACTATTTTCTCGGATCCCTACACTCCCTCTGTAGAGATGCGAAAATCTCCGCGATTGATGATTTCTAGTGGGTGGTGCGGTCTCACCAACTGACTCATCACCTCACCTAACAGTTATTGGTGATGGGTTAGCCAATGAGTGAACAACTCTTGTTCAATGATTCTCTAATCATGGTGCACCCAAACTTGGTCTCTAATTCATGAATCTCACCGTATCCGGAATATTGATCCACTCCTTAGTTAAGTCAGACCCACCATTTGCATAGACTGGGTTCCTAATTGGAGTCTCTCACCGTATCCGGAATATTGAGCCCAACTCATCCTCCAGCCCATAGCATCCAATGCCTAATAGACATGGTTGCATCTTCCGGTGCAACTGAGCCACTGTATCCAGCCGAGAACAATCAACCCCGGGAAGGGCCCGCACATCTACAATGGTGGAAGACCTCAGACTTAATCTTTTCTTAGGGAGAATTGATTCAGGTCTCATTAAACTAGACTTGGCTTAGTCATAACAATTATGACTAACCTAGTGGCATGGGTTCAGCTCGGATTATTGACCACCTCAGATCAGAACTGTGTCAACAGATATGGCCAGGTAAGTGAGACCGGTGGAAGGAATATGCCATTAACTCGCACAAGAACGCATTCAGGTCGAGTAGCTTCCAATTAAAAACCAGTCGGTCGTCTATGCCAAACTTACCTTAGACACCAAATTGTTGAGTCAGAACCAATTGGGTTAGCCTACAATCCAGACTCTAACCTCTGAGCCTAATTAGGTCTTGCTTGATCGTGACTCGATCTTGACCCAGACTTAATCCTATTAGGCTGGTCAATTTAAGCATTGTTGATCCCATCTAACCAACTCTTGATTCGGTTTGATCAACCGCTTAGACCTAATTGAGCTACCCAAGCCCGAACCCAGTATTATGAATATGTCTTAGATCTGAAATTCTCAATTTTAGACCTAATTAATATTTCATAAACTTAATTCTTAATTAAGTTGGGTTCATAAACAAAATATGCACAATAAATCCTAGGGTTTCAGGATCTAGGGTTTTGCAGAAAGTAAGTTTTGGGTTTCTGATTAAGGACGAACACGCAGCACCCCTACACGTCATAAGAACACCCCATCGAATGGGAAGAGAGGGCCTTTAAACCCTTCTTCATTCTTATGACCGGACGGCCAAGAGGAACGCCTTAATCAGGAACATGTAAATCTACAAAACAGTTATAGATCTATATCATATATCTCATATACAAATTTAGATCTAATCAAGGCATATTTTGCATACATCTGATGTATCATATCATGCATGTTTTCAGATCTAAATTATCTCATAATAATCTAAAAAATTAGATTTAAATTGATCTAATCAAAATAAATTCTAATCTAGATAATTATGTAGAACTATTCTACAACTAGTCTAGACATGCATCAATCATGTTTATTACTTTGAGATTTCAGGATTATGACCTTCTGTTTATTACTTTGAGATCCAGTTGTTGACAATCCGATGACATCCTGCAGTGTCAAGTCAACTTTTTCTTTGGATATTTCAATGAATGACTTCAATTTTTAAGAACTCATGTAAACCTGGAGTTTATGTTCAAAATATCCATAATATCGGCTTTTCTCCTGCGCACGTAGAGCTCATCAAGAAAACTCCATTTCGGATGCTTTTGTTGACATGAAGTTGACATGAAGCCCTTTATGGTAGATGGGGCACTCCTCTTGGACATCATAAAATATCACATTAAAGGAGATTAATTCATTATTGCAGAAAAGATAATAACATTTAGTGCAAAGAAAATGGCACTAATTGTCGGTCTTTCATGTCACAGGATGAAAGTCTCAATCATCAGAACACCAAAAAAGAAGGGGAGGATGTTCCATAGATTTGGGAACAATTTGAAGCTCCAATATAAAGGGTTGGAGTCTTTAATTGATCAGCTAAAATCATCAAAAAAAAGAGAAGGATATTGAGGATACCGTCAGGCTTTGAATAGCCTACATGTTTGCACTTTTCTTGGCTTCAAAGTCAAACCAGCCTTATCCAAGAGATGTGATCCTATTTTTAGATGACGTATCTCAATTGGGATCTTTTGCATGGGCCATTTTCATCAAAAACTTGACGATTGAGATTCTCTCAGAGATTGCTGACTACCTGAGGTTAGGAGAGCCACACAAAGTAAAGAGAGTTGATAAGAAAAGAAGGGAACCCACTCTTCTTGGCTATTTGGTAGCCCTCGTAGTAAAGTTAAATCATATTATTTTGAGAGTACAGTCTTTTTTCTTTAACTCTTCTATAGTCTAATTTGACAAAATGCTCATGTGCAGGTGTGGTTCATGGAGCAAACAAATATCAAATCTCCATCTAACCCTTCAATATTTCCAAGGTTGTTGAGATGGCGCAACACCAGAAAAAGAAGTCACGATAAAAAATTTGATAATATCCATCTCCATGAGATAAATTGATAACAAGCTATCGTAGAATGTCATAATTTTAACACTTAAGATTTAAATTAGGACATTCTTAATATCATAATTTTGATATAGGATGTCATAATTCTACGTTCAAAGAATATTTCTATTTTTGAATGTTATAATTTTGATCCTTAATATCATAATTTTGATCATTAATATCATAATTCTGCATTCAAAAATCTTTCTATTTTAGGATGTCACAATTTTGATCTTTAATATCATAATTTTGATAAAGAATATCATAATTCTGCATTCAAGAGATATTTCTCATTCTCAAGATATCATAATTCAAACTCTTAATATTATTTTAATTTTGATCGTTAATATTATAATTCTACGTTCTATGATATTTCTATTTTAGAATATCATAATTTTGACCTACAATATCATAATAATATTAAAATTATGATATTCTAAAATAGAAACATCATCAAATACAGAATTATGATATTAAGGGTTAAAATTATGATATTAAGAATCAAAATTATGACATCCTAAAATAAAAATATCATTGAATGCAGAATTATGATATTTTTTTATCAAAATTATGATATTAAAAGATCAAAATTATGCCATCCAAGAATAGAAATATCTTTGAATATAGAATTATGATATTTTGTACTCTAAAATTATGATATTAAGAATCAAAATTATGATATCTAATAGTAAAATATCCTTCAGAATATCTTTTTTAACATTAGTATGGCATTCTATGTTAAAATAATGATATTTTAAGTAAAATTATTATATTGCATTTGTAAAAACATTTTTGAAAGACTTTCTTATGATATTTTAGGTGAGATTATCATATTTCAGGTAAAATACATTCAGAATACATTCTGAAAAATTATGACATCTTTTGATTTTTGCTTCTTTTTTTATATTATCAGGTCGAAGATGTTATTCGATCTATCTCACAGGAGCATTGACTTCTCAATTTTATTGAAGAAAAAAAAAATAGCACTCATAGTACTTATGAAGAAAAATTGGAGGAGCCTATTTCGATTGGCTGTGTTATATGTGCACGACTAAGAATTGAAATTGAGGAGCTTAGAAAAAAGATCTTCATTTATGAAAAGCTACTAAATTTCTTGATCAGAAAGAGGATCAAGGATAAAAAATGGGAGGAGGAGGAAGAAACTGGGGTTGAAGGGGGAGGAAGATGATGAAGAATATGATGATGAAGAGGAATAGAATGAGGAGGAAAGGAAAAGTTTCAGAAAGAGGAAGAGGAGGAAGAGGAGGAGAAAGAGGAAGGAGGAGGAAGGGGAGGGGAAGAAGAGGAAGAAAGAGGAGGAAGAAAGGAGAAAAATGGAGGACAAAAAGAAGAATGAAGAGGAAGAAAGAAAAATGATGGAGGAGAATAGGAAGAAACATGAGAAGAAGACAAAAGAGGAGGAAAAGAAGAAGAAGAAGAGGGAGGAGGAAGAAAGAAAAAGAAAAGAGGAGGAAAAGAAGGAGGAGGAGGATAAGAGGAAGGAGGATGAAAAGAAGAAGAAAGAATATAAAAGAAAAAAGGAGGAGGAGGAGGAGGCAAAGAGGATCCTGGAAGAAAGAAAAAGGGAGGAGGAGGAGGAGGATAAGAAGAAGAAGAAAATTGAAAGGAAGAAGGAGGAGGAGGAGAAGAAGAGGGAGTAGGAAGAAAGGAAAAGGGATGAGGAGGAGAAGAAGGAGGAGGAGGATAAGAAGAAGGAGGATGAAAGAAAAAAGGAGGAGAAAAAGGTTGAAGAGGAGAAGAAGAAGGAGGAGGAGAAGAAGGTAATGGAGAAGAAGAAGAGGGAGGAGGAAGAAAGAAAAAGGGAGGAGGAGAAGAAGATGGAGGCGGAGAAGAAAAAGAAGGAGAAAAAGAAAAGGGAGTATGATAAGAAGGAGTGGGAAGAGAAGAGGAGGAAGTGCGAGGATGAGCGGAAGAGAAGGGAGCAAAACAAGTAGACTGATGTTGGGGATAAGCCAAAGATACTGATATATTCACTCGAGAGGAGGATGAAAAAAGAACACCAAATTACGCAAGGTCTTCCATTTGACAAAGGATCCAAATTATGAGACCTACCTGTCAACAAAAAAGACTAAGACAATTCCCAAATCCAAAAAAGTATCACTTCTGGATCTCTCAAATATATCAAGCGAATAATGAAATGAAAAACAGGTAGACATGCATTTCATTTTCATCAATATTATGAGATCTTCATACAGTGTTAAATTTTTTAATCTGATCTTTTAATATAGTAATTCATTGAGCATTCACGAGAATACCAAGGCAAAGGCCTATTGTCTGAGGAGGAAGATGCCAGCATAGAAATATTCTTAACTGAAAGAATTATCTCGTAAGTAATTTATGACATCCGTGACATCCTGTATATAGTAGTATCCACTATTGATTTATGATATCTTTATATTTTTCATTACAGTAAGGTTGTTTTCAATAATACTGAAAGAGGCAGCATCATAAGATTCAATATTTACGACCTTCTATTTGCAAGGATGATAATTGATGATGTAAGAATTCAACTCTTTTTAGATCTCAATTCTCATTATTTATTCTAGACATCATATATATTAATATGACTTCTATTTTTTTCGCATCATAACATAATACTTTGCATGAATAGATAATTGATGCTGGGCTGAACTTTTTTTACAAAAAATGGAGTGAACGATCAGATTTGTACCACAAGTGCATCATTGCCCCCATAATGATAGCCGATATATGCATTCAATCGACAGCAACACATCATGAGCTAGGTAGCACGATGGGAGATTTCATTTTTAGTGGAGTTAGTGATGACGAAAAGAATGAATTTAGGCTCTTTTTCAGCATCATCAACACAGAAAACGTCCACTGGCACTTGGTGGTTATGGATATGGTCCAAAAAAAAATTATTCATCTAAACTCCATCAAGCGCATTGTCAAATATAAGGCTAATACCAGAAAGTGGCATAAGATCGTAGGAGCCATGTTCCACATATATTGTGACAATGCAGAAGTGAAGTGAATGAAATATGGAAGAAGATGAAGATTATCCTTTCTAGCCTCTGGGATCTCTAGATTATGGTTTGTACTGCTTGAAGTATATGGATTTTCTTGCTCGCAAGGATAGGTCAGATAAATGAAACTTCACACAAGCTGACATCATTCAATATCGAAGGAAACTTGCTACGAAAATAATAAAGTAAGGGCTCGAACAGAGAGTCACTACTGTCGTCGACAAAGTTGGATTCCTCTAATAAAAAGAATTCTTTGTATGACATTGAATTTATCACTTTACGAGAGTCAATTCTTTATAAGAAAGTGAATTCTTTGTATGATACTAAATACAGGATGTCAAACTGTATAGTTATGAAAAGAGCAAAATCCACTTCAAAATATATATATTTTTTTAACATTCTATGTTTGATCATTTTTTGTTAAAACTGAATACAGGTAATCAGAGTGTTATTTATTGTCTTGACTAAAGAATGTCAATATTTTAAAATAGGTTGTCAAAATTATGACATTAATCATTAAAATTTGAACACTTAATATCAAAATTTTACCTCCTAATATCATAATTTTGAGTTTTAATATCATAATTCTACATTCAAAAATATTTCTATTCTAGAATGTTATCATTTTGATCCTTAATATCATATTTTGATTCTTAGTATCATAATTCTAATTTGATATTTCTATTCTATGTCATAATTTTGATCCTTAATATCATAATTTTGAGTTTAATATTATAATTCTACATTCAGAATGTTTTATTTCAGATGTTATTTTGACTCTTAATATCATATTTTAATTTTAATTTTCCTATATTTTTATTTTAGGATGTCATAATTTTAATCCTTAATATCATAATTTGATCCTTAATATCATAATTTTTAGTATCATAATTCTGCATTCGAAGATGTTTCTACTTTAGGATGTCATAATTTCAATCAATCCTTAATATCATAATTTTAAGCCTTAATATCATAATTCTACTTTCAAAGATATTTCTATTCTAAGATGTCATAATTTTAATGTTATTATAATATTATAGGTCAAAATTATGACATCCTGGCATAGAAAGATTTTCGAACGTAGAATTATGATATTAAATATCTAAATTATGATATTAAGGATCAAAATTATCAAAATTATGATGTCTCATAATAGAATATTTTAATAATTAACATAGAATATGAATTATGATATTATGTCATTAAAGATCAAAATTATGACATCCTAAAATAGAAATATTTTTTAACATAAAATTATGATATTAAGGAATTCATGACATCCTAAAATAGAAATATTTTTTAACATAAAATTATGATATTAAGGATTAGAATTATGATATTGAGGATCAAAATTATAATATTCTAGAATAGAAAGATCTCTGAATGTAGAATTATAATATTAAGGATCAAAATTATGACATCCTAAAATAAAAATATTTTTTAATACAGAATTATGATATTAAGGATCAAAATTATGACATTAACGATCAAAATTATGACATCCTAAAATCAAAAGATCTTCGAATGCAGAATTATGATATTAAGGATCAAAATTATGACATTAAGATTCAAAATTATGATAACTTAGAATAAAAATATTTTCAAATGCAGAATTATGATATTAAAGATCAAAATTATGATATTAAAGATCAAAATTATGATATCCTAGAATAGAAATATTTTTGAAAAATATATTAAGGATCAAAATTATGACATTAAAGATCAAAATTATGACATCCTAGAATAGAAATATTTTCAAATGTAGAGGTTTGAGGTTAAGGATCAAAATTATGAATTTAAGCATCATAATTATGATATTAAGGATCAACATTATGACATCCAAGAATAGAAACATCTTCGAATATAAAATTATGATATTAACTATCAAAATTATGACATATCAAAATTATGAGATCTATATAAGAAAATATCTCTAAAAGCAGAATTATGATATTAAATATATTAAAATTAAAATTATGATATTAACATTCATTAAATTATGATGATATAAAGGATCACAACTATGACATTCATCATAGGAAAGATTTTCGAAAGCAAAAGTAGAATTATGATATTAGCGATCAAAATTATGATATAAATGATCAAAATTATGACATTCATTACAGAAAAAGATTCTCGAAAGCAGAATTATGATATTAATGATTAAATTATGATATTAAGGATCAAAATTATGACATCCAAGATATGAAACGTTCTCAAAGCAAAATTATGACATTAGGGATCAAAATTATGATATTAAAGATCAAAATTATGACATCCAACATAGAATTATGATATCCTGTAATGAAAGTATCCATCTTTTAGATTAAAATTATGGCATGATATTACAAAAAACATTCTTGAATGTAAAAGTTACAGAAATATAAGATTTTGTATAAAAATTATCTTCATTGATAAATAAATTTTTCAAACCAAAAATCATCTACGATATGGACAAATAATCTCATCCAAAAATTAAGAAGATATTTCATTATTTGTAATATATCTATAATATATTTCATAGTTTGATGAAATATAATCATCCATTTTATAAATTAGGACAAACAAAGTAAATAAGAAAATTGAGATCGTTGCTCTTTTCTAGGGTAATGGAGCTTGCAATCACTTCCGTTCGTATCGATACTCTCCTTTCCTCATTGCTCCTATGCTCCACACTTGGTCCAAGGCTACGTGGAGGCTTGACGATTGCTAGGGTTAGGTAAATTGCAGTCACCATCGATCATGTTGGCACTCCTTCTCTCCTTGATCCTACGCTCCATGCATTGGTCGAGACTGTATAGAGGCATGGCAATTTTCAATGCCTTTCCAATCCAAGGTGAGTGTTGGACAACACACCCCTCTCGAACTACCGACAACGATCCGAATGGTGGGGGCACAAACCCTCCATTGAACAGGAGTATCATGATGACGATATCTTCACCTAAAGTGAAGGCTCAATGAGATCCCCTTTTGCCCATAACTGGTTGCCTTAATTTATATTTATATAGGAACTGAGCATGGTGCGGTGCACGTGAGGATCCACGCTAATATTATACCATCTCAATTATTTTCTCTCATCTTTTTTTTAAAATTATGACATCTATGTATGGTAAACTTATCTGAATACAAAATTATGACATCCTATATTAAAATTATGACACCAAGATGCGAAAAATATCTTTGATTCTGATACTTATGGAATTATGATATTGTAGTTTTACGATATGACATTCTATCATAGGTAACTTCAGTGAATGCTGAATTATGACATAAAAAATAAAAGTATAAAATATTAGTTTTCATCAAAGAAAATATTCTCGAATGAAAAACTATGACATCCTATGTATCAAAATTATGATATTAAGGGTGAAAATTATGATATCGCAAAATAGAAACATCCCTTAATACAGAATTATGATATTAAAGGACAAAATTTTGACACTAAGGAATCGAAATTATAACATACATTATCAAAAATAATATCTTTAGTATCATAATTCTGCATTCGAGGATGTTTTTGTTCTAAGATATCATAATTTTGATCCTTAATATCATAATTTTGAGTTTTAATGTCATAATTCTGCATTCGAAGATGTTTCTATTTCAGGATGTCATCATTTTAATTTTTAATGTCATAATTTTGAGTCTTAATATTATAATTTTGCATTTGAAGATTTTTTTATTCCAGGATGTTATAATTTTGATCCTTAATATTATAATTTTGATTCTTAATATCATAATTCTACATTCAAGGATGTTTCAATTTTAGGATGTTATAATTTCGATCCTTAATATAATAATTTTAAGCCTTAATGTCATAATTCTACTTTCAAAGATGTTTTTGTTTCAAGATGTCATAATTTTAATGTTATTATGACATTGTAGATTAAAATTATGATATCCTAGCATAAAAAGATCCCCAAATATAAAATTATGATATTAAGAATCAAAATTATAATATTAAAGGTCCAAATTATGACAACGCAATGAGCAAACGTCCGAGCATGCAGAATACTGACATTAAGGGTCAAAATTATGATAGTAATGGTCAAAATTATGACATCTTGGAATAGAAATAAATTCGAATGCAGAATTATAACATCCTGTGTTAAGATTATGACATTAAAGATCTAATTATAACATCAAGGAAGAAAAATATCTCAAAATGCAAAAATATGACATCTTATATCAAAATTTTGATATTAAGGATCTAAATTATGATATTAAGGATCAAAATTATGACATCCGATAAAGCAAACATCTCTGGATACAGTATTATGACATTAAGGATAAAAGTTATGACATTAAAGGTCTAAATTATGATAATGCAATGAGCAAACATCCTAGTATGCAGAATACTGATATTAAGGATAAAAAATATGATACTAATGATCAAAATTATGACATCATGGAACAGAAATAAATCCAAACGTAGAATTATGACATCCTGTGTCAAAATTATGATATTAAGGATAAAAAATATGACATTTTGACATAGAAAATATCCATAAAAGAAGAATAATGATATCCTGTATCAAAATTATGATATTAAGAATCAAAATTATGACACCTATGCACAGAAATTATGACCATTGATAAAGAAAAATTTTTTGAACTCAGAATTTTAGCATCTTATATCAAATTTAACTCTATCAAGGATATAATTTATGATAATGTCTGATAGAAACATCTCCTAATGTATAATGTTATAATTTTCATCTATAACTTTATAAATTTGTCTCTATCTCTTGTGTTAGTTGGCTAGATATAAAAGCATCAAACTCTTCCAAAAATGGATCGGATGGTGGATGATTGGTAGAGGTTGTTTGTTGTACTAGCTTCACAGCTTCTTATGGAGTCATCCTCTATATTTTAGTAGGCCTTTTTACCATTATCTTTGGTAGATGGATATTCTGCTCTTTTGTTCTCAACTTTCTTCGACTTCTTTGAATTCTTCAAGTTCTTTTCGACTCCACTTTTTATTCTCCTCTCTCTTGGCCGCCCCTTTATGGCAATATTAACTGGATCCCAGATAGAAAGTTTTGAATGATGCTGTGCTAAATAATTAGCATCTACCGCTCCTTTGAATAATGGAGTCAGATCAGTCATCACTAGGTTAAAAACATCTTCAGACATGGAGGCAACCTTCGCAAGCTTCATCATCCAATGACTCATCAAAGCATACCTATATCATAATTATAGTTATCATAGGATATCATAATTATAGTTATCACAGGATATCATAATTATAGTTACCTAAATTTTCTGGTGCTTCTATCATAGAATTGAAAATCATAATCTAAAATATCGAATCTGTATTTCATGTCTTTGCACCATCTGTTAAGAAAATATTTTTCAAAAATACGAAATACTTCATTTTGATCGAAAACCAATAAGGTGTACCTGCACAAGTATCCTCTGAACTCAAATAATCGACACTAGCATTTCACTTCTTCCAATTGGCTGGACTAAGTAATAGTATATTTTTTACAATCTTCTTCTCAATTTCGTTAACTTTAAATCTCTTAAATGATCTCATAGAATATGTAGCGAAGCTGTCAGATTCTTCAGTTAATTTAGCATTTGATGCATCCATCTCAAGTACCTCATTCTGAATTTTTTTGAATATACGCCTAAAGCACATGGCTGCTGCTTGCCTCTCAAATGGTGAGGATATTTTGAGGAAAGCATTTATTTGCAAGGAGATATTGTCTTGCTCATTTTTTGCTTCAAATCTTTTCTCTAAAGCATCCTCATACTTTTCGATGAATTTCTTTAGTGTTGTCTTCGAATTCACAAACCCATCAAAGAAGTGGTTTATACTCTCACTTCTCGCAGAGGAGGACATACCTAGAATGAAAGTTAGGATCAAAAAATATTAGTGATATGGTATTAGTGTCACTAGATATCATTCAAAACTTAGCAAAAAAAATTCAAAAAAAATAATCTTTGATTCCAACATACCTGCAAAGAAGGTATCCTTAAGATAGATAGAAATCCATTTATCTCGGCATTCATAGAAATAATACAACCAATCTATAGCCTTGCATTCTTCATATTTATCCATGAGTTGTCTTCATTTTTTCTCAAAAGATTGTGTGGTTATAGTATCATATATAGTCTCATCGAATTCAAATATAAATTTGGGATGCCCTGTGCATATATGGTCTATCTTTTCAGGGATCTTCTTCAAAATATGCCAAAGATAGAACTGGTGTCATGCATTTGGAAAAATCACCTTGACAGTAGTCTCGATCGCCTTATCCTGATCGATGATTATGGCATTAGGCGCTTGACCACCATTTTCATCCAGCCATGACTGAAACATCCATTTAAAGGTCTCCGTTGTCTTGTCTGACAGTAATGCACAGCCAAGCAAGATGGACTGTCCATGGTGGTTAAGTCCAACAAATGGACCAAATGACATTTTAAATGTATTTGTGAGATAAGTGGAGTCAAAGGTCAATATATTCGAAAAGTAAGTGCACGCCATTCTTAACCTTGGATGCATCCAGAACACAGACCTTAACTGTGCATTGTCATTCAAGTCCAAAGTATAGTAGAAATTTGCATTCTTAGCTTGTATTTGCGCGAAGTGGAGAACCATTGACTATGCATCTCCTTCTTTTAGCTGAGTGTGACATTCTCGACAAATGTAATTATGAGCATCCTTCTCCATGAATTTCAATTGCCTTCTTCTCCCTTTCCTTCTTATGATGGCAAAGTATATTTGAGTTGTAGGTATATTCACGGCATGCATATTGCTAATCTTTACTTTTTTTGGTGTGCTGATCATCCTATGGGATCGTAGAAAATGGATGAAAATTATGGACAGCTTATGGTTGTGTTCTAAAATAACGTTATCCAATCTCCACTTTTCGATCTTAGAATCAATTCTGGCTTTTATGATGCCTTACAATCAATTTTTTCAGTGTCCCTGAGATTCATGGAATTATCTGATTTTTTAGATTTTTCTGACCTTCAGCATGCTAGATGTTTGAAGCAACATAAATTATTCTTATTGGATCTACTACATACGGTTGTGATTTCAAAATCGACTCTTCTCGTATAACCATTATAGAAATTATACACATCTATTACTGAATCGAATTCCATTCCAACATGAGGATCTATATTATTCTTATTTGCAAACATTGCGCAAGAAGGAGATGGATTCTCAAGAAAACCATCAGATAAAGGTTCATCTATCTGATCGTTTGTAGGAATATCTATATAAGATGTACAGAAGGTTAATTCAAGTAGTAAAATATATATAGAAGTCATAAATACATAGTTCTTTGATAATATTAGCATACCATCTCATAATTTTGATCCACGATGTCATAATCTTGACACATGGTGTTCTAATATTATCCAAACAACCTTCGGAAGGTCTTTTACCAAACATGATGTCATAATTTTGACATTTGATATTATAATTTTGACCTTGGATGTCATAAGAAAGTCATAACCGACATCTGAGAGATGTTTTGTTTATAATATTAACATATCATATCATTTTTTTGACACAGAATATCATAATATTGTCAAAACTATCTTCAGAAGGTCATTAATCAATAAGATATTATAAATTTGACCTACGATATCATAATTTTGATCTATAATATCATAGAAACGTCAAAACCAATACTTGAATGGTGTTTTTGTCATGATATTAAAGTATAATGTTATAATTTTGAAACATAATATCAGTTTTATTAAAACAACCTTTGGTAGGCCTTTTACCAAAAAATATCATAATTGTAACCTACGATGTCATAATTTTGATCTATAATATCATAAGATATGATAAAATCGTCTCCTGCTAGGAAAGCCTTTTCATTATATTAATATATCATATCATTACTTTGATAGAGAATATCATAATATTATCAAAACTATCTTTACAAGATCTTTTATCAACAAGATGTTATAATTTTGACCATCAATGTCATAATTTTAATCTATAATATCATAATTTTGATCTAAGATATCATAAAAATGTCAGAATCCAATTCTGTACGAAAATTATGATATTCTAGTCAAACACGATGTCATAACTTTGACATAAAATGTCATAATAATGTCAAAAAATATATTCAAAAAGTATTTTGACTACATGATGTTATAATTTTTATTTGAAATATCATAGTTTTGAACTGCTGTCATAATAATATTTACAACTTTCATCCGATAGAGTTTTACATACAAAAAATCATAATATTAATCTATAATATCATAATTATGATGAATAATATCATAATTATGACACAAGATGTCATAATTCTGCGTTCGAATTTGCTTCTATTTCAGGATGTCTTAATTTTGACTATTACTGTCATAATTTTGACCTTAATATCATAATTCTGCATCCGAGAATGGTTACTGTAATGGATGTCATAATTTTGACCATTAATGTCATAATATAGACTCTTAATATCATAAGTTATAGCCTAAGATGTCATAGCATTATCAAAACTACCTTCGGAATGTCTTTTACCAATATGATATCATAATTTTGATATACGATGTCATTATTTTGACATAGGATATAATAAAAATGTCAAAATCCAAGACTGAATAGTATTTTTATTCTTAATATTAACATATCATGTCATAATTTTGAAATAGAATATCCTAATATTGTGAAAACAACCTTCGGGATGAAATTATGACAATAGAATGTCATAATTTTGATTTACAATGTTATAAATTTGACCTAGGTTGTCATAAAAATATCAAAATCATCTTCTGAAAGCTGATTTTGTCATAATATTAAACTATCATGTCATATTTTTGATAGAGGATATTCTAATATTATTAAAACTATCTTCGAAAGATGGTTTAACCAACAGAATATCATAATTTTAACCTACGATGTCATAATTTTTATTTTTTATGTTATAAGAATCTCAAAATCAATATCTAGATGGTGTTTTTGTTATAATATTAAAGTATAATATCATAATTTTGATCTTTAATATTATAATTTTGGCATAGGATATCATAATTCTACATTTGAGGATGTTTCTATTACTGGATGTCATAATTTTGATTCTTAATATCATAATTTTGATCCTTAATATTATAATTCTACGTTCGGAGATGTTTCTATTTTAGGATATAATAATTTTAATCCTGGATGTCATAATTTTGATCCTTAATATTATAATTCTATGTTCGAAAATATTTTTATTCCTAGATGTCATAATTTTGATCATTAATGTCATAATTTTGATGCTTAAAATCATAATTTTGATCTTTAACCTTAAAACTCTATATTCAAAAATGTTTATATTCCAAGATGTCATAATTTTGATCCTTAATGTCATAATTCTGCGTTCGAAGATGTCTCTATTTCAGGATGTCATAATTTTGATCTTTACTGTCATAATTTTAATACTTAATATTATAATTCTACGTTCGGAGATCTTTCTATTTTAGGATATTATAATTTTAATTTTTAATATCATAATTTTGATCCTTAATGTCATAATTCAGCATTCGACGATCTTTCTATTCTAGGATATCATAATTTTGATCCTTAATATCATAATTCTGACTTTGAAGGTATTTCTATTCTAGGATGCCATAATTTGGATTCTTAATATCATAATTTTGATTTTTAATATCGTAATTCTGCATCCGAGAATGTTTGTTATGTTGGATGTCATAATTTTGACTCTTAATATCATAATATAGACTCTTAATGTCATAATTTTGATACATTATGTCATAATTCTATTTCTGGGATGTTTCTCTTTCTAAATATCATAATTTTGATCATTAATATCATAATTCTATATTTGGCTTTGTTTTTTCTAGAATATCATAATTTTGATCGTTAATCTCATAATTTTATTTTTATTTCAAGATGTTATAATTTTGATCTACAATATCATAATAATGATAAAATTATGACATTAAGGATCAAAATTATGATATTCTGAAATAGAAATATCAAGAAATATAGAATTATCTCCAATGTCATAATTTTGGAAGGCATTTTATCAACTGGATGTCTTAATTTTAACCTATAAACTCATAATGACATGCCATATTTTGGACCTTATACGTCATTATAATATGTCAAAAACTATTCTGGATAGAAATCATGACATCAGGACTTAGTATATGACTTTCGGTATGATTTTATATGACATGCACTTTTAAAACTGAAAAAAAAATTTTGTTTGAATATGCCTAATGCATTAACTTCGTTTAACTACCAAAGGAGTTGCTGTATTAAAAGAACTGCAAAAAAATTATAATAAAGAATCAATAAATAATATTTTACTTTCTGATGGATGAGACATATTAGTTGGATGGGATAATAAAGAATCAACAACTTCAAACGCGCAATGGTTCCTGCAAACTAAACCTTCGACATCCAGAGGCTCAAGAAATGAAAGAAGAAAGAGAAATACAGCATTTGACGCTTAGGAAATGTGAGAAGAGAGAGAAATACAGCCCCCGAAATGTTCAACCAGAATGCAAAATACTACAACTATTTTATTTTGGAGGAAAAGAGCAATTTCGTCATGCAAAATTTGAAAAACATATTATTACATGCATTAATGCATTCGGCGATGGAACCCCACCTCTGCTCCCATTTTCTTCGCGCCATCAGAAGCCTAATTGAACGTGAAAAGATAGCCATCGTGTCAAGTCATGAGGACTCCAACTGGATCAATCGGAAGTCGCGAAGCGCAAGCGGTGTACAAAGTATTACCCTTATCTTTTTTTTTATACTAGCACATGTTTGCTCATGAAGGGCATGCATTGCTAGATATTGAATCCTATGAAATTAGATATTTAACTTGTACTCATTTATCTATAAATTTTAAAAATCATAACAAATAATGGAATTTTTTGAAGAGCAGCAACAATATCAATGATTTAATCACTACTACATAAATCATTGTATCTGATATTTAGAAATGGAAGCCAAACACACAACTCCTGCTGGGGCTCTAACTTTTGGTTTTCAAGGAAATATGTTTACCAAAAAAAAAAAAAAAGAAAATATGTTTACACCACATCCTTTCCTCGGATGATACTTGAGAGTCATGTGCATGTTCAGCCAAGTGGCAAGGCTAGAGCATGACAATTATGGTAGAACTTCAAGTGGATACTCTGATGATAATAGACACCAATGTAGCAAAATGTCACATAAGAAAACCAGCTGAGACTGATAAAAGATACTTTGTATGAGGAAGTTATGAGAGAGACAATCAAGGTAAACAATTTTGGGCAAGCCAGGTGAAGACTAATTATATCAGATTTTGAGGTTGATGAGTATGTTTATTAATCTCACAAATGATGTAGCATTTGGTACTTACGACAATGGAAGTAGTAGCGGATACTTAATACTAGACTTGCTCCAAAATAGGATTTGGTGCCCAAGCCTCTATCTTTTTGGACAAGTTCAAGCCTAATTTTTAAATTCAAGTCAAACTTGAAATTTAAGCTCATCACCAAATAGGCTGGACTAGAATTTATATTAATCCAACATGAGATCAATATTTATATTATATATATATATATATATATATATATATATATGTAATATAAAATATATATTATATAATATAATTTTTTTTCCTTCTTCCTCATCTCATTCTTCCCCTACCTCTTGTTCCTGCCCTCTTCCTCTTCATATTACCCTGACCTCCCTTTATCTTATCCTCCCTCCCCTCCTCCTTCTCATCTATCTGACCACCTCTCATATCACCACCCCTCCCCTCTCCCCCTCCTCCTTCTCCTCCCCATCATTTTCTTTTATATGTATTTATGGCTATCTAGATATCAATGGCATGCCATACATGGCCTAATTATTAGACTTGCTACCACTCTCTATCAGCAAGTTTTTTCTAGCACCCTCTATCTCTCTCTGGATGGAAGAAAGAGAGAAAGAGAGCAAGAAAATCAAAGCAAGTATATTGTGCAACATTGCAAAAGCTATAATAATATTTGAATTTCTAAAGCTTAAAATCTTGCTCTCTCTCCTCCCCCTCCTCCTTTTATCGCTGTCCTCTCCTAAAGTCCTGTATGCAACATACTGATACCCATGAAATAGCCTTACATCTTAAAAATATCAATGGACAAGGATGACATAGTAAATACATTTTTTCTTGGCATCAATTAAATCTATAAATTAGTTAATCTTATGCATGATGGCTCTAATAAAAGAGCAAATCAATAAATATAAAATTAGCCATGAGCTACCATTCAGTTGGTTATGAAGATGGGAGGTGTTGGTGCAAAATCTGGTTGACGCCGAATTGAGCCAGAGTCGAGAAAGACGAGATTACCGTCGGTGATCTACAAAATAAAGTCCTATCCGGAGTCGGTGGTGGTGGCTCCGACAGAATCCTCCAATGATCAAGTCAGCTTTTTTGGCCAACAGAAATGAAGTGCTCAGAAAAGAATTCAACAGAATTTTGGAAAGAAGAAGAGAGCCTAGAGAAAACATATCTGAAGAATTTTTTTTATAAACGAAGCCTATAGCAGACTGATAGTGATGGCCATAATGGTCCGATAGTAGACCGCTCGGGACCACGTGGAGTTTGTTATGAAGAGAGATGTCCGTTACCGTGATGTGACCATTCGTTGAGATTTAATAGTCAAAGTTCGGAGGAAGCATGTATTGGTTGGTGAAGAGCTTTAATATACATTAATTTCAGAAGAGTTCGGACTTCTAAAGAGAACTTGACTGAAGAAGAAATTCGAAAGAAGTTTGGCTCCTATAGAAATCCGACGGAAGAAGAAGTCTGGGAGGAGTTTGGCTCATGAAGAAATTTGACTGAAGAAGAAGTCCGAAAAGAGTTCAACTCCTGGAGAAATTCGGTTGAAGAAAAAGTTCGGAAGGAGTTTGGCTTCTGTAGAAATTCGATTGTGGGAGAAGTTTGGAAGGAGTTCGGCTCCTACAGGCATCCGATTGAAGGAGAGATCCAGAAGGAGTTCGGCTCTTGAAGGAGTCTGACTGAGGAAGAAGTTCGGGAGGAGTTCGACCGCTGTAGGAGTTCGGCCGGCTGAAGAAGTTCGACTTAGATTTGATCGCTGAAAAAGAATTTTCGATCAAAGTTCTTTCATGATTATCAGTTGCATTAGACTAAGCATCAGACTGGACTTCAATGGGAGCAGAGTTTATTTCCAACAATAGTCTCTCCACTCTCGAATTTGAAATTCGAAGGAAGGGAGTATAAAAAAGATGACTGTCAAAGTCCTCTTTCGGGCTCTGCACCAGTTCAGGTTGAAGCTCGAAAAAGATCTTATCTCCAGCCGAGGTTGAAGTTGAAGGTCGGGAAAGATCTTATCTTCTATTGAAGGGTTGACATTAAAGTTGAATTTCGAAGGAATTTTGTCTCCAGCCGAGGTTGACGTTGAAGTTGAAGCTCGGGAGAGATCTTGTTTCCAACCGAGGTTAATGTTGAAGTTAAAGCTCGGAAGAGATCTTGTCTCCATCCAAGGTTGAAGAAGATCTTATCCTCTATTGAAGGATTGGAGCTCAAGAGAGATCATATCTTCAATCGAGATTGATATTGAAGTTGAAGCTCGAAGAGATCTTATCTTCAATCGAGGTTGGCATTGAAGTTGAAGCTCAGAAGAGATCTTATCTCCGACCGAGATTGACGTTGAAGTTGAAGCTCGGAAGAGATCTTGTCTTCAGTCGAGATTGAAAAAGATCTTATCCCCTATTGAAGGATTGAAGCTCGGAGAAGATCATATCTCCTACCGAGGTTGACATTGAAGTTGAAGCTTGGGGGAGATCTTATTTCCAGTTGAGGTTAACGTTGAAGTTGAAGTTCAGGAGAGATCTTATCTCCAATCGAGGTTGACGTTGAAGTTGAAGCTTGGAGAAGATTTTATCTCCAACCGAGGTTGACGTTGAAGTTGAAGCTTGGAAGAGATCTTATCTCCAACCGAGGTTGAAGAAGATCTTATCTTCTATTAACGTAGAAGCTCGATGGAGATCTTATCTCCAATCGAGGTTAAAGGAGATTTTATCTCCCATTGACGTTGACGTTGAAGCTCGGAGGAGATCTTATCTTCAGTCGAGGTTGAAGAAGATCTTATCTTCTATTGATATAGAAGCTAAGGAAAGATCTTATCTCTAGCAGAGGTTGAAGAAGATCTTATCTTCTGTTGATATAGAAGCTCAATGGAGATCTTATCCCTAGCCAAGGTTGAAGAAGATCTGATCTTTCATTGATGTTGACGTTGAAATTTGGAGGAGATTTTATCTCCAACCAAGATTGAAGAAGATCTTATCTCCTATTGACATAGAAGCTTGAGGAAGATCTTATCTCCAACCAAGATTGAAAGAGATCTTATCTTCTATTGATGTAGAAGCTCGAGGGAGATCTTACCTCCAGCCGAAGTTGATGGAGATCTTGTCTCCTGTTGACGTTGACGTTGAAGCTCGGAGGAAATCTTATATCCAGTCGAGGTTGAAGGAGATCTTATCTCCTGTTGACGTAGAAGCTCGAAGAAGATCTTATCTTCTATTGATGTAGAAGCTCGGAGAAGATCTTATCTCCATCTAAGGTTGAAAAAGATCTTATCTCATGTTGGCCTTGGCATTGAAGCTTGGGAAGATCTTATTTTCAATCGAGATTGAAGGAGATCTTATCTCTGACGTAAAGCTGGAGAAATCTTACTCTAATTGAGGTTGAAGATCTTATCTCCTGTTGACATAGAAGCTCAGAGAAGATCTTATCTCCAGTCGAGATTGAAGAAAATCTTATCTCCTATTGACGTAGAAGCTCAGGAGAGATCTTATCTCCAGTCGAGATTGAAAAAGATCTTATCTCCCATTGACGTTGATGTTGAAGTTTGGAGGAGGTCTTATCTCCAATCGAGATTGAAGAAGATCTTATCTTCTGTTGATGTAGAAGTTCGGAAAATATCTTATCTCTAGTCGAGGTTGAAGGATATCTTATTTTCTATTGACGTAGAAGCTCGGAAGAGATCTTATCTTCAGTCAAGGTTGAAGGACTTCGACTTGCTCATATTAGGACGAGGTTCTCCTCCTGTTTCTAACATGACCACTATTGATTGCTTCTTTCCTATCATCACATAGTTTTTGCACCAAGAAATAATAATATTGAAATGAAGGAGTTTTATTGAAGCAAAATTATTGGTAGTACATCCTCAGATTTCTTGAATTCTAAGATCGTGGGAGCATTACTCCTTCGAGCTTCTTCAGACGATAAGTTTCGATCCGAACGATCTCCTCTATTTTATACTGGCCTTCTCAATTTAGGGCAAGCTTTCTTTGACTTTGAGGCTGAGGGATGGCGGCTCGTCGAAGTACTAAGTTTTCCAAAGATAATATTGATGATGCCAAGAGGCAGTCAATCTTCTTGTTGTTCCTCTCTCATTGGCAGTTTTGGCTGCGGCAGCACCCTTGGCCGATCTACTCTTACTTCAGATCGGCGTATGAGGAATCGACCCAGTCGGCCTTTTCTGATGAGCTCCTAGATTTTGTCTTGGAGCGAAATGCATTCTTTAGTGTCGTGGTCGTGGTCATGATGGTAGAGGCAGTACTTGCTTCGATTGTATTTGTTTGGGAGAGATCATAATTCTTTTGATTTTGATAACTGATTCTTGATTTTCATCAAAACTTAAGTTTTAAGAGCATTTAAGGGGGCGTAGTTGTGGAATCTTTCGGAGAAAGAACTTCGCATCCTTCTGTTGGGGCTTTTTTGATGACGAGCTCGAGGGAGAGTTCGGACTCGCTTACGCTTGGGAGGAGTCCATGAGCACGATCGAACTTCATTCGGCCCTCCATCAGTGGTGGATCTATGCCGCTCTCTTATGGCTTTTTCATCTTTCAATTTGAAGGCTTCTTCCGCTCGGGCATATTCCTCAGCCCGAGCTAGCAGATCGATAAAGTTCTTGGGATACTTCTTCTTCAGAAAGAACAACAAATCGTTCTTCTAAAAGCCACCCTTAAGTACAACCATTGCTACAGACTGATCCAGATTTTGGACCTCCAATGCAGCAGTATTAAATCGAATGACATAAGCTTAGATAGATTTTTCCTTCTTCTATTTGATATTCATAAAAAAATTCGAACTTCGGTGCGAACGTCGGCTACTAACCAAATGAGCTACAAACTGATGGCTCATCTGATTAAAGAAGAAAATCATACCTGGCTTCAATATCAAGTACCAATTTTTTACTGCTCTCTTTAAGGTAGATAGAAAAGCTCGGCATAATATGACATCTGATGCGCCATGAAGCAGCATCATGATTCAGAAGGCTTTCAGGTGGTCAACCGGATCAGAGATTCTATCATAGCTTTCAAATTAGGGGAGCTTAAAGTTCGACGGAATGGACTCTTGCATAATTCAGGGAGAAAGAGAAATTGGTACAGACGTCGTCATGGTGAATCGGAGCGACGTGGTGGAGTCCCTCAATCCATCGATCAATCTTTCATAGTTTTTAATCGAGGACGTCATCTCGATTGCAGATCTTAGAAGGCTTCCGACTGTGGATGGGGAAGATCCCTTTCGGAGAAGAATCATGATCCGAGTAAGGATCCTCTGCTCTCTATTTTTTCTTCCTAGGGGCGATGAGTATGCTAGCCTAAGTGCTCCTCCTTGGGATCGATTTCTGACATTCCGACGATGGGTTTCCTGGTGGAACCACCATCGGAGGCTGCCGCATGGCCTGCATCATTTCGGTAAGGTTTTGAACCCGCTGCATCAGCAGGTTAAACTGCTCCGAATCTACCATGACCGTCGGTGGAGGTGGGGGTTGAAGCTCCGACGATGGAGCAGGAACGGATGGATCTGGCTCAGATCTGACGGTAGAAGCAGTAGATCTCCGGATAGTCACCTTTCTTGGAGGCATTTCTTGGGATTGAGGAAGAGGATTGAGATGAACCTTGAAGGAGAAGATCCATAGGGTCGACTGAGCACTTCTTTAAGAATAAGGATACCTCAGGAATAGAGAGCCCTTCCTCTAGCGCTAATTCTATTGGTGCAGAATCTGGTTGACGTTAAATTGAGCTGGAGTCGAGAAAGACGAGATCGCCGTCGGTGACCTGCAAAATAAAATCCCATTCAGAGTCGATGATGGTGGCTTCGATAGGACCCTCCGATGATCAAATCGGCTCTTCTGACCAACAGAAATGGAATGCTCAGAAAAGAGTTCGACAGAATTTTGGAAAGCAGAAGAGAGCCTAGAGAAAACGTATATGGAGGGTCCTTTTTATAAATGGAGCCTATAGCAGACTGATAGTGACGGCCGTAACCATCTGGGCCGCTCGGGGTCACGTGAAGTTTGTTATGGAGAGAGGTATCAATTGCCATGATGTGGCCGTTCATTGAGATTAATAGTCGAAGTTCGAAGAAAGCAGACGTTGGTTGGTGAAGAGCTTTGACATACATTAATTACAGAGGAGTTTGGACTCCTAAAGAAAACTTGACTGAAGGAGAAATTCGGAAGGAGTTCGGCTCCTATAGAAATTCAACGGAAGGAGAAGTTCGAAAGAAGTTCGGCTCATAGAGGAATCCGACTGAAGGAGAAGTTCGGAAGGAGTTCGGCTCCTGGAGAAATTTGACTGAAGGAAGAGTCCGAAAGGAGTTCGGCTCCTATAAAAATTCGATTGTGGAAGAAGTCTGGAAGAAGTTTGGCTTCTATAGATGCTCGACTGAAGGAGAGATCCAAAAGGAGTTTAGCTCCTAGAGGAGTCCGATTGAGAGAGAAGTTCAAGAGGAGTTCGACCGCTAAAAAATTTGGCTAATTGAAGGAGTTCGGTTAAGATTTGACCGCTGGAGAAAAATTTTCGATCGAAGCTCTTCCTTGATTACTAATTGCATTAGGTTAAGTATCAAACTGGATTTTGATGAGAGCGGAATTTATCCTCAATAGAAGGTCTTTATGTTAATGGATTTATATGTTCACATATTGAAAGGAGATACTCAGGCTCATATATTTTATTTGGCTTGATGGGAGTCTAACATCATCCCAAGTTAACTAGTTAGCTATTGTCGTTGGACATATAGTTGTCCATAACCTATCCTAGTCATATATAAGGCGAGTGTGAGTCTAAAAATCCACATAGGCAATGATTTTTTTTCTCCCCCACTTATTTGTTGTTGATATCTCGAACAAAAAATTAAAAAACAATGAGAAACATAGTGGAAAAAGATAAAAGATAAATAAAAATAACAACCATATCTTTGTATTCAACCGTAGAAAGTTTTGCAGCCGTGCTCTTTGGTGATTGGACTCTCTCGTGATAATCAGATTTACCCCCAATGATACCAAATAAAAGGGAGCATCCATAATTTTGTGCCGTCTCCTCTATTGAATTTGGAGGAGAGAGAAATCAAACATATAGCCTCTGTGCGTCCAAATTGCTATTTTTCTTTTTTTTTTTCTTTTGTTTCCTTTTTCTTTTAATAAATCATAGCATTTGTTTTTATTTTAGGATAATAGAAAGTAGAGGACTCCAAGAAGGTAAGAATAATTGAGATTCTCCTCTAGTTTTTTTGTTTTCCTTTGATAAATTTATTTTTTTAAGATCTAACAATCTATTTTGTATTATATTATATTTTTCTTACTTTGGACCAATTATGATATTTGTCTTATTTTCATCATTGAGCTAAGCCATTACACATGGCAAAGTTCCGCCACTCTTAAAAAAAAATGTTAACTAATACGATGCAATATTACACGTTTATCCATCTCGCACTTGTATTTTACGTATTGTGATTCTAGCTAATTTATCTACTTTTCTAAAACTCATCATAAATTTGAAATGATCGCATTCAGAGGCAAGGTAATCGGGCATCCGCTTTCTGCGTGCCAGCAATCTTCCAAACCCGGCATGAGCAAGGGTGATCGATCGACATGGAAATTGCGTGCAAGCAATTTCGGATAGAATAAGTACTTCCCACATTTTATGAGCAGCCCAGCACGTGCTATCAAGTTCTTGGGTGCCAAGATATTGTAACGGCCCACGGGCGGGTTCACTTGGGCTCAACAACTATGAATAACGGTCTTCTTAGCCAGTAATTAATACTGCTAGTGGGCAGGCCCATCTCATCGCCTCCGGCAGGTTCCTGAACGCATATGGATCAGGTTCCTCCAGCAATCAGTGGTGCGTCGACATTCCCCACCCACATGATATCTTTAGTCTTCGGCTGTATATATACCCCCCGGTCTCCATCCGATAAGGCGGTGCATGGTGTGGGCATGGGTTTGGCTTTGGCTTTGGCTTGTCTCGGACGGCCGCCTGCTCCCGAGCCACCTACTAGAGTCTGAAGATCTCGACACGTGGCCCCACTCCCCCCTCACGGATGCAAACCTATTTATATTCTTCTCTTAATACCCTGCTTTCTGGTCCGCGACCCCTCCTCCCCCTTCTCCTCTCTCTCCTCTCCCCGTACTGATCGCCGAGCTCGAAACCCTAGGCTTCCCCGAAAGCCCTCAATCCCCCATGCTCTTGTCCTCGATCCGGCTCCAATTCGCGTCCCTTCCGCTCTCCGATCTATCCGGCGGGTTCTCCTCCGCCTGTCCTTCCCGTCCGTTCCGTTATTGATCGCCGGAGATGGCGAGCAACGTCTCCAATGTGTACATCCATGTGGTGGACGACGTCATAAGCAAGGTCCGCGATGAGTTTATCAATTTCGGCGTCGGAGAGAACGTCCTGAGCGAGCTCCAAGCGGTAATTTCTTCTTTCGCCCTTCCCGCTATTGAAATCTCCCTTTTCCACGGAGAGAATTTATATTTTTCTAATCCGCCCTATTTCTTGGTGTTTGGATTTTGTTTCTTTGATTTGGTTTAAATGCTTTGACTTACGAACGGATGCTTGGGAAAATAAATCCAGCTCTGGGAGATGAAGATGATGCATTGTGGAGCCATCAGCGGGACGATAGAGCGGCCGCCTCCTGCACAGAAACCTGGCGGACCGATAACTCCCGTCCATGATCTGAATGTACCATATGAAGGGCCTACGGAGGAGTACGAGACCCCGACAGCTGAGATGCTCTTTCCGCCGGTGAGCTCTTTGCTTTCGTTGTGCATTTGACCGAAGTAACGCTTTCTATGAAGCCCTCTGCTTGCAGCATCATCTTCGGCTAGTTTTGTTGATTCTTCTTTTTCTTTATCTCTTCCTTTTTTTTTTTTTCTTATCTTTTTCATTTTCCATTTTATCTGGGCTTTTCTTGCAGACGCCCCTGCAAACCCCCATCCAAACTCCGTTGCCGGGGACAGATCAGTCGATGTACAACATCCCTACAGGCCCCTCTGATTATGCTCCATCTCCGATAACTGATATCAGAAACGGTGTTGATTTAAAAGCTGGAAGGCCTAGCCCATACATGGTATGCTAATGTGTGAATGAACTATCTAAGTTTTATAAATCGTTCGGCAAGATGCCCTTTCATCATCATCATCATCGTCGTAATTATTTTAATCTAGTTAGTGTGGCAAACAGTACTATTACTTGGACACGCTTGAATATCGTGAACATATGTGCGTGTTGCAAAGATTTATAACTTTATGAGTATTTCAGAAAGTTTTGCATGGTAAATAGTACTAATGCAATGAGATCTTCCTGACATTTGGTGACTAAATTTTGTAGCAACCGCCTTCTCCTTGGATGGGTCAAAGACCTCTGGGTGTTGATGTTAATGTGGGTAAGTACGGGAACTTGATAATATTTGTTTCAGCAGGGTAATTTGGTAGCCAAGTAATATTATATGCTCAAGTGGATAGAAATGTGCTTTATGTGTTGCGTCCTGCAGCTTATGTGGAAGGGCGTGATGAGGTGGATAGAGGAGCTTCAAATCAACCCACGACCCAGGTATACTGCTTATTGAATCTGACATTTCAGTTGCTAATTTATTGTTCACACATGCAAACATATATTTATAAATATTTGAAAATGCCTTTTCCTCATAAGGAATTATGTGTAAAGACTACTGTATACCTATTTGACAGTTATCTAGTCCCTATTTGCATTGTTTATTGCTTGAGGAAACATTTCAATACATTGCAGAATACTCCATATTATTGCCTATTTGATAATTTGGTACATAAACTTCTGTCTTTTGAAGTATATTATCCTTCCCAAGGAAAGGTTATTAAATGCCATGGTTGAATCTAGAGCTAAGAAGTTTGATTTGATTTTTCAGGACTTCTTCATGTTGTCCTCTGGAAAACGTAAAAGGGATGATTATTCTTCTCAGTTAACTTCTGGAGGTTATATGCCACAACAAGATGGAAGTGGAGATGTGATAGAATTTATCCTTCCTCAGGTACTCCAGTTTATTGAATTGCAAACTAACAAAATCATTGCCTGCTTTATTGTTTTTCTCCCACTTTATTCCACTAGAGATTAATTTGTTGTCGATGCCACCAGGCTGATTAAGATAAGGTTATTTCAGGTATGATAATCTGTCAATTAATTATGTTTAGGAACCTGGAAAGTGCCTTGTTGGTTGATGATGTCTCAAAACACCGAGTATTGGTGGTTGGCTGTAAATGCTACATGATATGGATAATTATCGTTTGCACCCACAACAGCAAATAACATACTTTGACTTACCAATTTGGTCTATAATAATTTTTTCCACTAATTCCTTGAATCCCTTTACTGACTTTTCTACTGATTTTTTTTTTTTAAAATAAAAATATTGCTTATTGAATCTCATGATATCATTGTCATCATGTCATAATTGATAAAAGTTATGACATTTATTGGATGTATAAATATAGATGCTTCATAATTTCCATGTGGATGTCAGACATCCCAAATCTGTGAAATGCCCCTGTCAAGCATGTCCTGTATGGGGCCAAGTAGAGTGAGCTAATGATAAATTATATGCAAAAAGAAATAATTGAAACCCAACGACCTTATATGTGGAGAGTTATCTAAAGTTTCATCATTAATTTATTAACTTTAGTAACGGTGAGCCAACATTGTAGTTGCATGATCAATGGGGTCAGGCCTACAGTTCTATAGCAATGAATGCTGTTTTAGATATTTTTATTGCAGTGCTTTTTTAGCTCAAAAATCATGTTTGTGCCCTTGCACTAAATTTTTTTCATCCCCATCTTTGATCAAACATTTTTTTGATAGCAATGATCCATAGCGTGATATTTGTTGTTTTCATCATTGTTGCATCATTGCTAAATGCCTGTAACATATTGGTCACACTGGAGGCTGATAACCTGATCTGTATACAACTATATGTTGGGCTGGACCAGAAATTGGATTTGATAAGTCATCATGTTGGGGTCAAACTCATTAAAAAAAAAGGACTGCAAAAAATTAGCAGATTCAGTCTCACGTTTTACAAGATCCAAACACAACAACCTAAAATATAAAAACACTTGCAAAGATTTATATCATAGATGTCTCTAAGTTGACAGATGCACTCCCCCTTTTAGATAAATATGCACTCATGTACTTGAATCCTTACGCATGTCTACTTTCATTTCTGACGTTCTATAATTTTATTAACATTAATTCACACTATTTTTCTTCCCTCCTACTCACTCCATCTTTGCCTGCCTCTCTCTCTTTTCTTTGGAGTAAGCTACATAACTAAACACAACTTTCCTTGACCACATGATAAAAACAATGAGTCCAAAGCTTGTGCCAAATGCATCATAAAGATTATTTCAGCTGGAATAAGGCACTGATTATTTATGCTTTATGTTGTTTGTCCTTCGTAACAAAGTTTTTCTATAAAGTTTATCTGCCAATGTATGTGCTTATCAGTAGTGTATTGGTGTGTCAAGGATCAATAACATTCTTAATGGATGGTGCTAATTTGCATATCTACACTGCATGCTTGTCATTCAGGCACTGCTCAAATTTTTCCCACTAAGTTGCATATGTTATTCTTGAGTTTTTGCATTATAAAGTATCATTGTAATTATCAAGCATTTTGAGATGTATTCAATGTTGGATTTGTAAATCCTTCTTGTGAACTATTCCTTGCAACCTTTTCTTTGCCTTTTTGTACAAAGTCTTTTCATGTTCAGTTTGGTAAGCATGGTGATGCATCTCCATATAAGATATGATAAAATTCAAGTAGACTTGTTGCACTTGTTCTTAATACCAAAAGACAAGCAAGGTGTTGTGATGCCTGTGACATGTGCATATATGATAATCTTCAAAAGCAGGGATCTTCATAGCTAAAGCAGACTCGATTGGAGAAGGCATCTTATAAACTACTTTGTTTCCCTGGTTCTTGATGCATATCTTGAGGCCATTAAGAACAACTTCATCATAAATCAACCATGGGTGTCTCTTATCCTTCACTGAATGCTGTTTAAGATATCTGACATTGATGACCAACTCTAATTTCTTCATTGGTCTTTCAATCTTTGTACCTCTGTTCTATATTTTTAACATGATTGTCTTTTCACCTAGTTTCATCTCTTTCATAGCTTCACAAAATTCTCCTTTTGAGCTTCGCATTATTGTTGCTTAGTTTTTTTTCTTCATAACAGATTTAGTCATTTAGCATTTTTTTGTTATAGGAGAAACTATCATGTCTTCTCCACTCAAGTCTCAGTTGACAGTAATAGCTTATTTAATTGACATTGCCTTCAAATTGAATGATTTAAGAGTACAAGTTTTATTTTGTTTTCATTCCCTTGTTATTAATGATTAATAGTCTACTAAAACAAGATTCTAATTTTGACTTCTATATTTCAGATTGTTGTATATGACATTCTACTGTGTTGATCATAGTTATGTTAAGACAAGATTCTGACTGAAGGATGTATGCTGCATTTTTTATACTTTTATTCATTCTGTTAGATCAATTTTTGTAAAACATTGGTAGCGCCATAGAAAGAGATATTGCTGTGCACCAGGTCCAACGGTTATCCCCTCTCTTATGCTTCATATAGAATTGTATATATAGTAATCTCTGACTCACGATCTTTTTTTTCCTCCAAATTATAATCAGATATGCTTCAGAGTTCGGATAGAGTTGTATATGTAGTAATCTCTGACTCATGATCTTTTTCCCCTCTCCTAATTACAGTTAGATATGTGAGGCTCTTGATAAAAGAAGTGAATGAGTTAGAAGTTCATTCTATTCCATAAGCAAGATTATCATGCCAATGCCAACTTCCAGAGGTGCAACATCTTATGTTCACCCATCTAGCAGGCTGTTGGGCTGAATGCACTTTGGTTTAATGTTTTGAGAGGGTTTATTTTATATTTTCAGCAAGATTATTGTGCCAATCCTAAATTTGAAATTATTGAGATATAAAACATGCCTATCTGCTAGAAAATGTGAACCAATGAATATGTGCAAAACCTTCATGATTGTGTACAATAAGTTTAATAGGGTGTTTATAGACTTGGAGGGCATTGTCCACTATCACAAGGAAGACAAATGTGATTTTAGAATTTGGATGCTCTCATGGTTTCAGTTGGGAGTTCAATAATTCTTTTTTTTTTTTTTTGATAGACAAAGGGAAGTAAGAATTTTCTATTGGTAGATGTAATATTTTAGCAGCTATCATGTGTGCCTATGATCATGATTGTTCATTCTTTAGAATCAGGCAGGAGTTGGAAAATCAATGACTGCACGTGGTCAAGATACTGCAATTAAGATTCTGTCTAAGAAAGAAACAAAAACAGCTCCAGTTCTTCCGCAACAGGATGGGGTCCATGATGAATATGATGATGTATTTACTGAACGTTAGATTAATTATAAAATTTACTATGTTTGTCCTGCATTGACTTTTTTTTTTTTTTTTTTTGAAGTTGTTTCATTTACAAGGAGTTGCCAATGAAGACTACAATACTCCAGCAGAACATGGTACACTTTTAGTAAAATATTGAATTACATTGTTAAGCATGAAATAATTGAATAAGAAGATGCTTTGGAAGATTCTATTACAAGCTGACCTTTATGTTTTTACCTGATTTTCTCAGTTGAACTGCGGGCTGCTACCCCTGCTGTTGGCACACCAAAACCAGCTAAAAATGAGGCAGCAGAGGATGATGAGCCGCCTCTTAATGAAGATGATGATGATGAAGAAGATTTAGATGACCTTGAACATGGAGAAGAAGAACCGAGCACGCAACATTTAGTTCTAGCTCAGTTTGACAAGGTAATTGCGATTCCTTTTGCCATAGGAAAGGCATGTTAAGACAAGGTATTTGCCATCTTCATGATTCCCTTCAATTTTTTTCGTTGACTAGGTGACACGGACAAAAAGTAGATGGAAGTGCACTCTCAAGGATGGCATAATGCATCTCAATAATAGGGATATTCTTTTCAATAAGGTATGTACTTTCAAAATACAACAGTTGACTAGTCATAATTTTTTTCATCAGCTACAATCTCTCAAGAAGATTATTTTAGCTCTTATGGGGATATAATCCTGTAACATATATTCATAGTAGTTTGTCGGTGCGTTATCTTAAATTTTCAGTAGGTAGACTTTTCAAGATTGCTTGCAGATGTTTTCTCCTGTCACTTTTGGAGAGGCAGTAAATTCATTTTGGTACATTCGTTAAATTTTAAATGTCTTTTACTGAGATATATTATTGCCGATAGCAATAACTATTAACCTCCAGAGTTTTGTCATTGTATTAGTTAATTGTTGCCCGGGCCATCTTTCTATAGGTGAATTAAATTTCATGCATCGTATGCCATTGCAAAGCTGATCTCTCCCCCCACCCCCAAAATAAACTTAAGCTGCTTTGTGCTAGCATTTTAGTGCATTGAACTATGGTTAAAACTTTGTACCTAGATTTCTAGCATTGATAAAATTATCTGGTGTCTGATATAGTACTTGTGAAGTCTAATACTTATGCACTTGCCTAAAGGATACTGTCATTGTGGTTAGTGATAACCATTAGCCTCCAGAAGTTTGTAGATTGGTCATTCTGTTAGTTAATTGTTTGTCAGGCCATATTTCTACAGCTGAATTAAATTTCATGTGCGGCATGTCATCGTAATGCTAATCTTTTTTTTGCTAAACTTAGGATGCCCTATGTTAAACTTTTATTGCATTAAATAATGGTTGAAAATTTGTTACCTAGATATCTAGCATTGATACCATTATCTGGTATCTGACATTGCATCTGCGTGAAATCTGGAACTCATACACTTTGTCTATAAGACAATGTTATATCGGTACTGGTATGTGATTCTAGGGGCATAGTGGCATACCAACACTCAGTATGCTAAACCAGTCCTGTACCAACACAGTAACAATGTGGCACTAGTACAGGGCTTGGTACTGAGATGACATACCTTATATAAAACTGATACACCCATCTAAAAGACAATGCTTTATATTACCAATGCCCAGCTAGTTTTGGTCAATGTAGGTCTATGATAGTTTGGGATTTAAGTCTAGCACTATCATGTTATTAAATAACATTTGGTATTCTTCTATCCAAGATGGAAGATTATCTTATCTCTTTTATTTCATGAAGGTTCCAAGGGGGCATCTTAGTTAATGTTAACAGAGACATCTAGAAAACCTTTAAGAAGTGTTTCACAAGTTTAATAATTATTGTTGTCTTATTTTGGTTGATGCATGCCGATTGTGTCACATGGAGATCACATTCTGGGTTTTACCATGCCTCGGTGTGAACATGACATGACATGTGGTAATGATGGAACATGCCTTAGACATGCCTGGTTCCATGTCTCTGACCGGTGGTACCCCTTTTACTTGATGTAAATGTTGGTGCTCAAAAACAAGGATCTTGTGGTAGGTTCCATGTCTCTGACTGGTGGTACCCCCGCCAGGAAACAACAAAAAAAGAAAAAAAAAGGAAGAAAGGAAAAAGAGAGTTCCGTTCCCACCTAACTCCTCTTTGCCTCAAACATTTCGTGCCTTTTCACGGTCTTTGATGCCAAGTTGCTGACTGAGCTTACTTCATGTACCCCTTTTCCTTACCTCCTCTCTTAAATAACTTTGTAATGTTGGTTGTTCGTTCTGATCATAATAGTAACATCAGTTCTGCTATGTATGTAAAACTTTCCTTCCTTTAATATTCTGGCTAACCCACTTTTGTTTGTTTTTAAATTGTCTTAGTTTTTTCTATTTGAAGAAAAACTCATGATGAAAAAGGATCTGATCTTCTTCTACTCTGCTTTCGTTTATTAGATAGCCCATGTGTACGCCTTGTGTTCACTTATATCTCAAAATTGTCCCCATGTTAGACAGATTCAGATTATCGTGGGCAGTGAGATCTTGTCATATTAAGATGCATAAGCACAACCCATGTATAAATTGGTCATATCTTATACATATTTCAATCCAAATCTCAAAATGTCTGGAAGTTATAATGGGAGTTCTGAAACTTTACAATACTTCCCTTCAGGGTGGTCTATGAATATAAAGAACTCCCAGCATCTGCATGAACTGATAAAAAGTGTTAATCATCGTCTGGTCTAAACATAATTGTTGAGAGGTGGGGTCTTAAGGTTATGATGCTTGAATTTATTCTCAAGATGAAATGACAGTCGAGCTCTATATGTTTCTTTCATTGTTAAAAGCCAGATTGGCTGCAAATGTAGAGGTAACTTGATTGCCACAAACAGAAGTGCAAGCTAGGGATGAGCAACATACCATAACCATGTGACTTCATTGTACATGAATACTTAGAGAACTTGCCAAACACGGGGAGATCAGAGCCTGCAAAGTAGACAGATTAGTTGATGACTTAGAGAAAGCCTCATGTTAATGGTTGCTAAATTCCTTAGCCCTGTTTGTAATGTTGGCTACAAGCAAACTTTGGCGGACGAGGCACAACATTTGTTGATCCTTGTCCATGCATAAGTAGGGCTGGAAACGGGCCGGGCCGGGCCTCACCCCTGCCCAAGCCCGGCCAGAAATTATTATTCGAGCTTTAGGTCGAGCTTAGGCCCAAAAATTTTATAAATTTTAAGGTCCGAGCCCGGCCCGAATTCATTATTTGGACCAAATATTGGGCTGGCTCGATTTCTTTCATTTGTCAAAAAGGAAAAAAAAATTCTATTCATTAATTGCTACCATAATCTATAGCAATTACGTATTAAGATCACTTAATTCTCTATAGCCCGCTCCACATTTGTTGGCTCTGTGCAAGCTTGGAGTATTACATTTGTTGGCTAAATCAATTTAAGGCTCTAACTTAAGAGTTTTAAGTCTTAAATTAAAGAAAAATAGGCTGGGCTAAATTTGGGCTGAACTTCGGGCTCAGGCTCGGGCTGAAAGTTTCGGGCTCAACTTTGGTCTCAGGCTTGGGCCGGGCTCGAGCCGGGCCAAAGATCTGCCTGAGCTTGGCTCAAAAGAAAAATGGGCTCTTTCTACGCCCAAGCCCGGCTTGAATGGCTTCAGGCCGAACCCGAAGCCCGATCCGAAGCCGGCCCGAGCCCACTTCCAGCCCTATGCATAAGGTATCTTTGTGAACGAGTTCAATATGTAGGATCTAGTGCTCAAAAAATTTCATGTATAATTTCTTAATTTGCATTCTTTTAGGCATTTAAGTTGCTCAATCATGTCTTGGCATTTGCTTAACCTGCAAATGTAGAGGCTGCAAACTTTTATCTGGAGCAAAACATACACTTTATTACAGCTGATGGGGATTAATTGGAAGGTCCTACTCAATATTGACATTTTGTGTATTGCTTGGTATCTTTGTCTGTTATTCAACATCATTATTATTTACTCTGATCACATTCCAAGTCATGTTATGAGATAGGCCTAAAATCCTTGATAAGAAACTTTACTTTGGGTACAAGGTTATCTCTTAAACTCAGCCAAACAAGAATTACATATGTTCACCTGTGGTGTATTTCCAACTTTGTGCTTGTTATGACTCAAATTAAGCTAGTTGCATTGATATGAGACACTTTCTACGGACTACTTTACCGTGCCTATCACCAATCCCATTACTTAGAAACCATCTCTTGCTCCTTAGCTGATGTGGAGCACTAGGCCATGGCATCTACCAGTCATATTCTAGTGACATTATTAATTTTGGCTTGCTAACCCCTAACATGTCCTTCTGATTTGTGACGATCAAACTTCCTCATAATTTGCAGCTAATCCCTTTTTCCCCAAGCAGACAAAAGCATGTAGAGCTTAATTGTCCTTATATCCAAGTAAAACCAAGCTGGCGTCATAACCTCCTGTATTCATTCCACTAACAAGTTGCCAATTGTTTCCATGGGACCAGTGTGGAGGAATTCTTTTCATTTACCTATTTCCAAGTTGGCTGTTTTGGATGTCCACACACAATCTTAAAGGGAAGTACCTAGAAAATTGAGGCTTTGGAGATGGAGCAATCTCCAAACAATTCAAGACACCTCATTATATATGAAAAAATATATTCAGATTTGGTTTTGAATATGTAGAAGATATGATGAATTGTTAGATGGGCTTGTCATGTATGGCATACTTCATATATGACAGGATCCTATCATTCATGAATGACATAACAAATCTATTTGACTGAAAATCCTTTTAGCATCTTGGTGTTTCATAATAAAATTATCAAGATACTACAAATAACAATGACAGAAAAGAGGCTGCAAGATATCAAGGATAATAAATTTTTAAACATGTGGGATTGTGGGAAAAGAACGAAATGCTTGGAAATAATCAATCATAGGTGGGAAAAAAAAACGAAATGCGCACGCATGCACACACTCACACAGAGAGAGAGAGAGAGAGAGAGAGAGAGAGAGAGAGAGAGGAAACCAGTATCCATCATATTAGTTGATCGTGGCTGCTTCAAAGATGGTAAGGAAGAGGACTGATGCTTCGGAATTGGTGTGCTGTAACCTAGCCTCCCCCTCTTTTTTTTTGTTTTTAAAAAAAAAAAAAAATTGTTTGGTGGTTGTGGGGGATAGGAGGTTTTTGGATCTCTCTCTCCCCTCTTCTCTCGTTGCCCTCCTTGTCAGGCCTTTTTCGGCTCATTCTTTCATCAGGCTGGGAAACTATGGTCTTTTTCTTTCGGGCTTTCTTTTCTTTGAGAAGCTATGAAATGGCATGACTGATTTGTTTTGTTTTTGCCTTTTGATGCCATAGAAAACCAGGGTTATGACCATTAATTCAAGTGAGAGTAAAACATTGAAACATTGACTGCATATCAGGTGAAAACATGTTACAAAAGACATGAAAATTTCCCTAGAAGTGCCATATACAGATGCAGGAAGCTAGTGTTACAATGGTAGGCAAATGAAGTGTCAGAGAATCTCAGGTTGCTGCAGGAAGGCTTCAGTTCATTGAAAGCATTGTTGTTTATACAGAACTCAAAACAGTCTGCAAGTTTAAAAGGAGAATTCCAAAGCTTGTCTGAACTCTAAAATTATGCACTCCTGCAATAAATAGGCAATGGTGTTTGATGACATGCAAGAGCAGATGTTTGGTTTCAGTAGTCTGATAAATTTAGGGAACATAAACACTTGCAATCAACAATTTATTAATATCACCATCTGCCAATCAAACAAGTCTTTAGGATTATCCTCATTCCAGTTTTTATGGTCAAATCCATGGCATACGAAAAACTCTTCAACACCAAGCATTTCATGGCTCTGGGTGGTGCCTGATATAGTCTTTTTCTGTCACTTTTTAAAGTAGTTTTTCTAATATCTAGTTCACTAATTAGTGGCTTTCATCTGAATACTTTATGAGAACATTTCCACATCTTTTTCTTATGTTCGCTCTGTTCTAAATCTGCATGTAGAAACTGGTTTTCCAGCATGTCTTTTTCCCCTGCATTTCGTGAAACTTGGTTGCTAATAAGATATATTATGAACTGCTTAGATATTTGACATTATCTGAGAGTCCAGAACTTATTTGAGAACTTGTTAATTGCAGGCTACTGGTGAATTTGACTTCTAAGTTTTGTTATCAAGATGTTGCTGGAGGTTGGAGTGATGTGAGATCAACAGGTGCTTGGGCTGAGTATTAGCCTTGCAGGCACTGTGTTATGTGGCGAGCATGGGAATTGATACTATGGAGATGATGTAAAAAGAAAAATTCTCATCAAATGGATTGTCAGGGTTGTTGATTTTCTTTGTAAAGATGCTAAATTAATTGGACATTGTAAATTTGTTTTTCCTGCAACAATGAGAACAACCATATCAGCTATTTATTCCGAGCATTTATATTGTTGTTGCTTTGCCGAGTTATGTATGATATGGTTTCCTCAAGGATGATTTGATAGTAAGTTGCTGCATTAGTAAAAGTGCTTCACTGGATGAAAGTATTTCAGCCTGAGGCTCGCTACTCAATGGGATTCGTCGGGGTTTATCATGGTTTTTGAGTTCTTGAAGACTTTCCAGGTTGCCTTCAAATTGCCACAGATTTGAAGGTGTGGTTTTTATTGTCTCGACGTCATCGTAATCCAGGTGACAAACAAGGTTGAACCATCTTGTCGCTAAGAGCTGGTGCATGGTGGATTAGATTTGTGTTGTTCCATTTATTGTGTGAGGCTATAATGGTAAAAACAAGGGTGATGGTTGTAACTTAACAAGAGTGAGAATATAGGTGACTGTGTTCCTGAATATATCTGCATCTTTCATAAAAAAGGAGGAGCTTATATTGTTGACAGGTCATGACAGGAAACTAGTTTTTCTCCATGCTTATGTGAGATGTGGTTTGATTTTTGATTATGTTCTGCAAGATACATATCAGATGAATAAGTACGGAAATATATGTGAATTCTGAGTCACTCTGAACTAACATCACCCTGGTAATCGCATATGTGAATTCTGAGTCACTCTGAACTAACATCACCCTGGTAATCGCATCAAGAATGGGTGGCTGGTTACGGTCTTCGCATCAGAGGGCATGGATTCCTTTCCCCTGTTGCTGCACAAGCATGGTCTAAATATGCAATCATGATGGATCAGACACCAGGATGCCCGGTGCCGATTGGTTAGGATCATAATAACAATTTGATTCAACACTTCCTGAGAACTTCCTAGGTAATCAAAAACTTGTTCATAAATTAGGTAGATTGCTAATTAATGAACACTTTTAGACTCGGTGTGTCATCCTACGAATTGGTGCTTTCATGCAAGGTGAACTTTTAGACGTCAATTTTTAGATTTTTTCTTTTTTTTTTTTTGAAATATGGTCCATAGATTATGGTACCTCCCTCAAATTTCATTTAAAGCTTGATATAACTTTTCTTTTCTTTCTTTTAATGAGAACTTCATATAGATCATCTTCAGAAGCATATATTTTCGCTGTTGTTGCCAAATTGTTCTCCGCAGCCACACCAGACCAGAATTTTTTTCATAAATAAATCATAGGACGGACGGTAGCATACTGATGCTGCATGGAAAAAATAAATAAAAAAAATAATAAAAAAAAAGCCGTCATCCTCCTCCAACAGGTCACAAGGAGAAAGTCCACATCCCTTTCTTTTGAAAATATTTTTGCTTTGTTTTATAGCATCGAACCGATGGCCACGTTGAATTGGTGGCGTTTGCTTACCTAACAATAGCATGCCACCATGATTACAGGAGAGATGAATGGGGTTCAACTGCACAAAAATCTAAAGCAGAATTACGCGGTCACTGCACGTTGTGCACCAGAGCGCATTGGAACTGAAACATGGGAAGCAGAGACGCCGGCTCCACCACCACCATCGGCAAAGCCGGGTGACGCCATCCACCGGGTGGCGGCATCGACGTCCTCTCCTCGTCCTCGCACTGGCCGCCGCCTTTCTTGTCCGCCTCCGATACCGGGGCTACATCAACCTCAAACAACGGCGTGGGGTAAAGAATGAGCGGCGACAGCAGGGGAATTGGCGTGGGAGAAGAACCGGCCTTCTCCCAGGCGAAGGCGTTGATGCTGCGGTCGAGCTGGAGGGACGCAGGGGCGCGCTTCTGGAGCCGGGTGGGGGGCTTCTTGGCATTGGATTCTCCTCTTGGGGTTTTGATCTCCATGACCGACAGCAAATCTACTCAAACGTATGGACGCTTGTTTTCCTTCTTTGCTTTATTTTGATGCAAAAAAGGCTCGATGGAGTCCGGATTGGATTTATAAGAGAGGGGTGGGCAGAGGTTTTGGGCATGGGAAATGAGAGGTGAAGATTTGTGGGAAATGGCTTTGGAACGTGAGGTAATCAGAGATGTATGCAACCGCTTTTCCGGAGAAAAGGTCAGACCGCGGGAAAACCGCGCACCAGCGGATAGTTTCTAATAGAAATTTGGTTTTACAAATAATATGATTTCTTTCTTTTTATTTTGTGAAATTGATAGACTGAACTGTTTGCCAGGAAAAGGAACAAGTTGCCTTCGAATTGTTATCGTTCTTCTAGATAAAGAGTGATTGTTTAGGTTAAAAACTATCATTATATTTCTTTTATTTATTTAGTGTATAGATTGTTCATGCTGCAGCAATGTTCTGGTCACAAATATCTGTTATGAGTTCAAACAGATTGACGGGGGTCAACTTTTGGATCCAGATAACTTAGTTGTTATGAAAAGTAGTGCATCCCACACCAAGAGGGAGATCGCAACTTCACAGAACTATCTCCATTATCCTTTCCAGCTCTTGAAGATGCTTGACTGCCATTTAGACATTGATGCAACTCTTTGAAACGCAGCTTATCACTTGAAGCAAATCTCCCTTCACCGATCCTCTCGCCTACAGGCAGCTCAAATGGCATCTTGAGTGTCGTTAAAAGTTGATTGTTTTGCACCATAAAGAAGATTTATCATCCATATTTGAATCCTTCACAACGCTGGTTCCCTTAATACCTGAGACAGCAACCTTTTGAGGGTAGAGACAGCAATCTTATTCAAGCAAAAAAAAAAAAAAAAAAAAAAAAAAAAATCAAGCAGATTGAAAATTGGTGAATGAAAACAAAATATCAAGCAAATAGCTAGCTGTGTCAGGTTTGTTGAGGAATATGCTGTTACATACGGTTGTTAGAGAGGATTGCTTGGAAAATATTCCTTTTCTTTGAGATGGAATGGTTATTTTCTTCCGAGCAACCATATCTGTCAGGTACAATAAGGGATTTCATGGTAGAGCAATAATTTTTCTTGCAATACTTTCTTTTTTTCTCTTTTGTGAGCATTTTTCCTTTTTTTTACTTTTTGCATACATACATCATAAATATGAATATGTAACATGTCCGTATAAAGCAAAAGCTATGGAAAGCCATGCATAAATTCTGATAGGTTATTGTATTATGTTTATTAAAAAAAATGTAAAGGAGACAATGTGCATGCAATTGGTAGTTGATCTACCCCAACCTCAAAGGTACTTTTGTGCTCTTTTCGAACATCTTGTAGAAAATATCGACTATTAAATCCTACCCTTCCATATCTCCTTCATCAGAGAGGCTGTATCGTACCCCCCCCCAAAAAAAAAAAAAAGCTACCGTCCCTTGTTAGTCCTTTATGATACATCTACCCCATTGTGATGGAGCACCATATGCATGTCCAAAAAATTACACTTTTATATAGTCAAAGATTAAGAACGTAACTCGTTTGGTTCCTGAGAAGTAGAGAGAGTTTCTGAGAAGTGAAAGAGAGATCTCTTATTTGATTAAAATTTAAAAAAAAAAAAAAAATTAAAAAAAATTTCATCGAATGATGCTTTTCATGTTTCATGAAAAATGAAAATTCATGGAAGAAATGGATTTTGGGACTTTCCATGGAATGAAAGTGAAAGTTTTTTTCTTTCCAAAAATATCTTTTTATAAATATATGATTATAAAGCATACAAATTTTTAAAAATATTATTAAATATTATTCTTATAAATATTAATATAATATTATCTTAATATTTATATTAATATTATTTAATATTTATACTAATATAATATTTTTATTAATATTAATATAGAATTTATATTTATATATTAATATTATATATATATTAATAATATTAAAATATTAGTATTATATTAATATAATATTAATACATATATATTAGTATTATATTCATATAATAAATATTATGATCTAATATTATATAATAATATATTAATATTATATTAATATTAATATAAATATAATATTATTATTTATATAATATTTAAGAGTAAAAATATATAATCTTATATCTATTAAAGATATAATAGATATTTTACATAGTTTTTTCAAAAAAATGAATGTTCGGCCAAATATAAATCATTTTGTAATAGACTATTTTTTTATGATCAACCAAATATACTAAAATTATATTTTTTAAAAAAATTATTTTTATTTTTATTTTTTTATGAACTAAATAAGTCCTTAGATTCACATCTTGCATATTTTGCTTAAAAGATGGTACAAAAGTGAAAGCTAACATAAATTTGTGACTCGGTAGAGGCTCATTTTTATGTTTTTCTTTTGAAACCTCGACCTCGAAACCATTTAAAATTTGAAACAAAACTAACAATTAACTAAAGAAATATATTTAATTTTATATTTGACATCATTCTTATCTCAGAACGAGTCCGGGGGTACTGCATGAAGATACGAGAACTGTAGTTATCCAGAGCACTCTAAGTTACTTTTAGGCCCTTGCTCCTTCTCCTCCGCTCCCCGTCGTTCCCCGTGACTAGTCCAACGTTAAAAAGTTGCGCGCAAGGTGATAGAATCGCGGAAGAAACAAATTTATGACACCAATGCATCTTGGAAGACGGCTAACGGCTTTAATTGCCTTGTGGTCCACTGCGTGACAGAAACTAAATGTGCATGCAGTCATCTATCGAATATGATTATTGCTACACTTTTGAAGATTCATTGAGTTAATACTGGTATTAATGAACACAATTAGCATAATCTTCGAACCCTGTAGTAACGGTCGTGTACCTCTTTGGGCTCTTCTTGTCCAGTGCAGTGTTGTGTTTGTTGTCATGTATTTAAAGGAACATGAATATGTTCATAAAACACCAAAACCATATAAACTTCTTGATATATTTCCTGTCATAGATTACATAAACAAAAAACCACCATATATCTTCCCCAAACATTAGCTCGCACACAGAGCTGTTCTCAAAATCTCCTCATAGATCAAGGACTAAAGACAAGCGAACATAACATGACTTCCATTTTATAGGAAAAAAGGGAAACAGAATGAATAATTCCAATAGAGTCGGATCTTCTAAGACGTTCCAGAAAGTTTTACACACCGCCGTATTTTCTATGGTGATGAAACCTCCAATGAGGTTAGTAGTGAAGAAAAATTTCGCAGTCCAAACAGTCCTTTTTCATTCGTGAAGCTACCACCTACCGGAACGCTCTATTTTGGACGCGCTTCATCTGCTGGCGTACAGGATAACGCCACGTGTCACTGGTCCTAATCGCGAGTATGTGGCCGTTAGGAATTCGCAAGCCCAATCCACGAGATCCCATGGAACGGAAATCCACGATGTTCACCCGGAGAGGAATGTCCAAACCCACGGTTCCATTCCACGGTGGTATAAAAAGGCCTCCGGTCTCCAACAACCTGGCATTCTAGTGGCGCACACAAGCATCCGTCTCCGCCCTCCAACTCCTCCATCCCTCCTCGGTTTCCAGATGGCTACCGCTGTCTCCACCGTTGGAGCTGTCAACAGAGTACCGGTAGTACCCTGGTTTTCCCTCCCTCTTTCCCCACTTCCTTCTATGTGGATTCCCATCGGTTTAATCGCCTCTAGTTTTGCTCTCCTGTTCAATTTAGATGGGTCCATAAACAAGTTTTTCGATAATGTGTCGAGTTGGGGCTCTTTATTTTCTTGGTATGCTCGATCTTGGTTAACTTGGTCGGAGAGTGCATGGCTTCTTTCATTTCGTTCGAAATAAGTGGTCTTCTAGGCCCGAAGGATAAGTTCTCTCCGTCGGTGCCGCTTGGGTTACATGTCACTGGTTCTGGACCTTCGGTATGAACTGGCATACCAGTCCCCCGTCTCTGCCTGTTTCCTTATTCTTTGGAAATCGACATGCACAGATTTCCAAACTCTGGCTATTGTTTGTCCGGATTTTCTTTCTGGTTTGTGCTAAAATTGTGTTCGGTTAGGACCTGAATTAGTTAAGTTGTGGGCATGGAAATTATATATGGTTTGCTTGGAATTGAGCTTAATTGTTTTTGGTTTAGTTGGTGCAGTTAAGCTTGCATGGCTCTGGCTCAGGATATGTGGCCCCTAGCTCGGCATTCTTTGGGAGCAGCTTGAAGAAAGTGAACTCCAGACTCAGCCATGGGAGGCTCTCCACTGGTACTTTCAAGGTCATGGCTGCCGATCTTGATGAGACGAAGCAGACCGACAAGGATAGGTGGGCAGGGCTTGCATATGACACATCCGATGATCAGCAGGACATCACCAGAGGGAAGGGGTTGGTCGATTCCCTCTTCCAGGCTCCCATGGGAGATGGTACTCACATCCCAGTTATGAGCTCGTATGAGTACATCAGCCAGGGTCTCCGCCGGTAAGGAAACAAGTTATATAAGCCTGAAGATTTGAATATTTCAGCTAGCTAGATGTCTATATATGCTTCGTTAATGTCATAGCAACTGCTTTATCTTGGCATTAATGCAGCAATCATGATGGTTTTTAGGTACAACATGGACAACACCATGGATGGGTTTTACATTGCTCCTGCTTTCATGGATAAGGTTGTTGTTCACATCACCAAAAATTTCATGAAGCTGCCGAACATTAAGGTAATCAATGCCTCAAAGTGTTTCTCATGATCTTTCGGTTTTCTTATCGATGACCGTATCTGTTCGAGGTCTTTGGATAGCTGTTGGTCGGAGTTTTTAATGCTTGTTGTGGTTTGTCGCAGGTCCCCCTCATTTTGGGTATTTGGGGAGGCAAAGGCCAAGGGAAATCCTTCCAATGTGAACTTGTATTTGCTAAGATGGGAATCAAGTGAGTTTTTTCTTCCTCTTCGCTTGTTCTTCTCATGGAGAATCGAAAGCTCCGACAAACTTAAAATTATTGCCTTATAGCATGTTTACAAGATCAAAATCGGTTGTTTTTTTTGTTGCATCTACGAATAATTTATGGTTCAGAGTGAAATATTGCTTTTGCTGGGGTCATTTTAAATTCTAATGATGTCTATACCTTTGAGTTTTCTGGAATCTTGTTCTCTGACGAGTACCATGCGATGCTTGATGATTCACTTGACCACAAATGTTAAATGCAAACGAAGACCACATTCTTCCATGATCCAGCGATGCATTTGTTGCACGACAAACACCTACATGGAATGCTTGCCTCCATAGAAATGAAGGAATGAATCATGTCAATTACTCTAAATTGAATTGCCATAAAACTGTATAGTTATGACAAATAATGAAGCATATTGATTGCCGGTTTTTCATATCATGCATTTGTTGCGGTTAGCTCATCATCTAACATGTATATATATATATATATATTGTGCTTTGGTGCTCCACATTTGTAGCCCCATCATGATGAGTGCCGGAGAATTGGAAAGCGGAAATGCAGGAGAGCCAGCAAAATTGATCAGGCAAAGATATCGCGAGGCGGCAGACATCATCAACAAGGGGAAGATGTGCGTCCTCTTCATCAACGATCTGGATGCTGGAGCCGGAAGGCTAGGTGGCACCACCCAATACACCGTCAACAACCAGATGGTGAACGCCACTCTGATGAACATCGCCGACAACCCCACCAACGTGCAGCTCCCGGGAATGTACAACAAGCAAGAAAATCCCCGTGTTCCCATCATCGTCACGGGAAATGACTTCTCCACTCTGTACGCGCCTCTTATTCGTGACGGCCGGATGGAGAAGTTCTACTGGGCGCCCACCAGGGAGGATCGAATTGGCGTCTGCATGGGTATATTCAGGACGGACGATGTTCCCGGGGAGCACATCGTCAAACTTGTCGATGCCTTCCCAGGCCAGTCTATTGGTAAGCCTTACGTACCAACGGCTCGTAATTCTACCAACATCATCGCTTTTCTTTCCTCACTTATCGCTCTCTTTTTTTCTCTTTTTCCTTCGGCCAAGGATCAATTAATTAATTGCTGAATAAAAGCCTGCGAAACAAACACGGCCTTTCTTGCTATGATGGCCTAGCTAGCTCCGTCTCGTGCAAACAACTCTCCAAAGCAAGCCACGTAAAAATTAATTTTTATAATCTTGTCGGTCGAACTGCGGCCATCCATTGTATGGTACGCAGAAAAGTTAATCCAAAACCAAAATGCTTTAGGAACGGAAACTTATGACTCAAAAGGTCGCTCCGCTGGTATCTCGTATCCTTATCGTGCTAGAGTTTGCCGGTTGCTTTTTATTGTGGTGTCGCTTCAAAAATGTTAAACCGAATCATCACTTATGCTGCAATAAAAACGCTAGCACCGATCTATTAAGAGCGTTAACCAGCATATTTTGGTGCAGACTTTTTTGGTGCCCTCCGGGCCAGGGTCTACGATGATGAAGTGAGGAAGTGGATTGTAGAGATTGGAATTGAAAAGGTCGGCAAGAGGCTTGTGAACTCGCGTGAAGGACCACCAACTTTTGAGCAACCTAAGATGACCCTGGAGAAGCTCATGGAGTATGGTAACATGCTGGTGAAGGAGCAGGAGAATGTGAAGAGAGTGCAGTTGGCTGACAAGTACTTGAGCGAGGCTGCGCTTGGAGATGCCAACGAAGATGCTATCGACACCGGATCTTTCTATGGTTAGCTCCTTAATCCTAGAGGCCTTGATGGGAAGTTTGCATTCATCTGGCTTCTAAGATTAATTATCAGCACTAGCACTTGGAAAGCTCTTCTTGCGGACAGAGTAGCCGAACAAGTCATGTTTCATTGCTGATGTGTTTATTTCTCTTGAGTGCAGGCAAAGCAGCCCAGCAACTGAAGGTTCCTGTTCCGGAAGGATGCACGGACCCATCTGCTAAAAATTTCGATCCAACAGCTAGAAGCGACGATGGAAGTTGCGTCTATACAGAAAACTGATAGAATCCTCTGTTTTGGTGGAAATCCTAGGATGGAATTATCCTTCAAGCAATGTAATAAGGATTCGTATCAGCAGTTACAGCACCATTATAGCGAGGCGTCCGTCCTCTTTCCACACTTTGTTTAAGGGTTGTGGTTGCTACTCTGTCTGCGACCATCAGTAAAGATCAATTTCTTTCGGTCTCTCATTTTGGTTCCACCGTTTTTTTCACAACTCTGTCGGGGAAGACCTCGATTTTGGACGACATATATTTTATGTAACAATTCATGACATCAGTGTAGGTCAAGCCATTACTCGATGACATGACCGCAGAACCACCACCAACCTATATAGCATTATCATGTCTCCTGCTTCAGCATTTCTACCTAACCGTATCAGATCTTGAAAGTCTGTAAATTGGTTGGTTCAAACTGGACCAATTTTTATCCATTCAACTGGGTCCATTCTGCCATTTCTTGATTTTTTTTTTTTTTTTTTATCTCGCCTAACAAGGCTCTGGTGCTCTAGTTTTTTACCCGAGGGTAACTATATGTCTTCATCAAACTCATTTATGGTCTGACTTTGAGTTGACACAATCCACCCCTTCACAAAGAAAATAATAGCATAGAAGGTTCGGAATTACTGCAAACCAACGTGGAGTAGCGATGCTAATTACAGAGGAAAACAAGATTTTGATTTTTTTTTAAAAAAAGTAGCCATGTTGACTATGAACTTGTGTTTGATGCGCTCGGCCCCAAATAATGAATCTTACACGACCTCAGTGAATTCACATTAACTAGTATGTGGCCATGACAAATGGTTTAATTGAGATGGACAACTCACCATAATCTTTTGCTTATATACTAAACATAGTGCCAAAAGTGGGGGAAAAAATAATAAAATAAAACACTTAAGCAGTACAATGATTATTGCTTTAAGGAAACGTAGAGAACAAAAGGACCCAAGGAAGTTAATCCAAAAGAGCCCATCAAAACTACAAAATAAAATCTAAATCCCATGCATTCAGATATTGCTAAACTAATTAACATTCTTTCCATAAATTAAAATTGAACTACTCATAATGTATCTTTGTCAAAAATTAAAAAAATATATGCAATGTATTTTCAAGATATGAAACCTCAATTAAAGTTGATTATTCATGAACCAAAATCAAGGAATCAAGTCTTGGTCATCTCCGCATGGTAAATTTAATATATTTTCAGATGTGTTCTATCTAAAATCTTTCCTTAACATGAATTTTTAAATTTACATAATAAGATTTTCCAATATGATACTTTCATAATATATAATCAGATCTTTATTCATTTCCTCATATCCAAATTTTGACCTTATGGTTATGCATTTAATATACATTCTTTTTTTTGTATTAGAATTTAGATATACGCACCAAAAAAAGGAGGTCTCCCTTGCACCTACTATTTAATATTTATTCAGTCCCCTGGTTTATGGTCCAAATATTTTAATGATTATTTTTGAAGGAAATATGGAGGTCAAAGACCACCAAAGTTGATTAAATTAGGGAAGAAAGAATTACAGAAGGGAAGAGAATAGTTTACAGAGATGCAGAGGAGTATAATTCAAATCAAAACAATCCGACAAAGATGGGCATTTTAAGAGGAGAACCAGCTTAAAATAGAAGGGTCAAAAAAAAACAAAATGAACAGGAACAAACAATCTGAGAAAGACTAACATAAAGAAAACAAACAAAACCATCTGAAGCGAGAAGGACAAGCAAGCGTGTTGCACACGGCGAGAGTGGGTGCATGAAGATTAGCACAGGTTGATATTGGGATTCCTCTTAAGCGGGTCAGGAGTATTGGAGTGATAGAGGTGACCCGTACCAAACGGGTCTTCTTGATCTTTTCTCTTAAGCGGGTTCGGAACAGGGTCAGGAGTAATGAAGGTCACCCCCACTCCCCTACATCTACGCCAAAAATGATGTTAAAGGTGACCCCAATTCCCTACATCCACGCGAAAAAGATTACCTGTACATGACCTGCCGTGTGGATAATATTTAGGTGGTAGAGTAGATCGGCGACACTTTCTGCATTATTATTGTATTTTTGGGTGTCCAATAGCAAATCACAAAAAGCAGAGGCCAACCATCAACTTATTTGACCGGAACAAGTCTCAGTTGACAACAGGATGGTAGCTGACGCATAATGTCTTCGCTTTCCATTCGTGTAGGATGCGATTTGTCTCATGAGCCTACCCCGATTTGCCTCTGAAACGGTGATATTATATTTCATCAATTAAAAAAAATGGTGATATTATAAACTCCCACCATTTGAATAGGGTCCTGCAAGTAGTCCAAACTATGATGATATCATGAATTGATCGGACGAAGTAATCTCATGCCAGCGGATTTTATTGACCCGAGAGGTCGATTCGGTCCGCAGTCAAACCACTCTGTGGTGAAGGCCAAAATCGTTGTGGGCCACAGTTTCGTTGACTGCTGAGCTTCACCGAGTCTCCATCCGACGACCCGGTTTGCTGCTGCTGGTTTTCTTCTATTGATATTTACCTCACGCCCACGTAAACAACGTCAGCAGTTTTCCGCGGTCGCCCAATTGACGTACCTTAATGTTGCTGATCTGGACAAATCAGATCGACATGGAATTCGTAATGGAACATCATCATTGATGGCCTTACAAGCCCATCGTGCGGTCTGATTATATTAAAAAAAAATAAAAATAAAATAAAAACAACAACAACAACAGCATGGACCGAGTTTTGTTAAAAAAAAAAAAAAAAAAAAAAGACGTGAGCTGAGTTTTGCAATATCACGAATGGTCTTATTTCATTGGCGGCAGTATTTTAAATAATGATGTGTACGGTGGATCTAACTTTATAATTGCAAGTATAAGTGGTACTCTGGCTGCCGAATGCACTACAGTTTCTGCGATAGAACTAAAGCTACATTTAAAAAAAAAAGAAAAAAGAAAAAGTATATCATGTACAATAAAAATTTTGGAGGCTTCTCATATCATCCTTAAGAAAGACTTTCAAAAGTTGCTAGATGGATATTTGCTTCACCATTTCCAAAGACCAGTATCCATCCGCTAAGACCGGATTAATAGAGAACGAGGAAATACATACAATCTTTTGAAGTGATAGACGGAGCTAACTATATTGAATCTATTTTATGGATGATATTGGCAGATATTTTTTTAAAATTTTTAGATATTTTATTTTTTAATATTTATAAATGTATTTATTTAAAATTAATTTAATTAATTTAATTTATCAAAAAGAAGAAAAGGGTTATATATATATATATATATATATATATATATATATATATATATATATATATATATAGGCACACACATGTGTGTCCGTGTGGTTGTCCCTTAGGCTGGGGTAGCGTTCGAGAGCCGGCAACTTGTACCAACCAAATCAGCGTTTGAATTCGGCTGGGCTTTGGTGCTACATATGCAGGGCCGGACCGCATGATCTTTTTGCTTTTTTTTTTTTTTTTTTTTGGATAAACGCCGGACCACATGACTTGAGTCATCCAATCACGCTAAATATAGACAAATAGAGAAAGAGACACTCCATTATACAAGTGGACGTAGTGGTGGCCCCTCCTCAAATACTCTGTTTATGGAAAAAATTCCGCTACCCACCCTAAGGGATAGGTGGGCTCCATGGCTCATGTTTCCAAGCAAATTCAGCAAACGACCAACAGCGGGATGGTCCAAGTTATTCAAGCATCTTAAATTGACTTAAAGGCATGTTTAGTTGGAGAGAGATACGTTCTGGAATGAAAATGGTCTTTGGACCAGGTCCGATGGCCAAATCCGACGGTGGATGACACACCATATATATTATCCTTTATATTTCACCAATTCCTGGTAGCATATCGTCCACCATGCATTTGCTGCCAGATTTGCCCAGATTTACCTGTATTTGATCCATGCAATAATTTCTCATAAAAATAAAAATAAGTGGCTCTTTCTGGTGGGATGAGTCCAAACTTGCTTAAAATAAATCATTTATGGATCGGTTAACTGATTGCATCATAAATTATCATCATCTTTAAATAAAAAATAATTAATCTTCTTTCTCAACGCGAATCATTGGATTATACTTTATATAATTTTTTAAGCATGATACTTATTTTATGATCTATTGCTTCTGAATTTTCTGACTTGAGGTCAGCCGATGAGGATGGAGAAGCTCAGCCACCGAGGAATATGAGGTCGAGAATGAATTTTCGTTGGAGCTTCGCTCGTTCACCTACAATAAAGTTTCTATCGGAGTATTCTCCGGTAAAGATCCTCCGACGCTCAAGTTAGGAGATTGAAAAATAATGAGGAGAGAAAGTGTCGAATTGAATGACATACCTGAAGGATCCCGAAGTCCCTTTATTTATAGAAGAGGAGTTGGAGTCGTATTTGTTTCGGACTCTAACGACTTTCCGAGTTAGTTGCTTTAGATTGATTCGGAAGATTTCTTTCCTTCTTGGAAGACGGGATTACGAAAGATTTTTTCTTTATCCGAGTTTTTCAATTCGAAGAGGATGCAGTTTCAGTAGGAACGGTTGTAGGTCGATCATTGACGAGCTATGAGTTTATTCATATAGCTTGACGGCCAATCTGAACCCAACGAGGATGAGGTATGAAGATTTACCTTATTTTGCCAGGAGGCAATCTTCAGTAGGTCGGTCGAAATTATAGGTCGACTTAAATCGACCTACAGCTAACCGCGGGCAAAGTGTCGCATAGTTTCGCTCAGACGATCCATTGGGGTAGGTCGGTGGCCGATCCTAAACAGGCCGAGGCCACACCAGTCCTATTCCATAATAGTTTGCCTCCCACTTACGAGGTCGATCTACCTCTAAGCGATCGATGTAAGTATCCTATCAAAATCGAGGCCAATCTTCAAATCATGCCCGCATTGCAGCATTGAAGATTGGTAGCATGATAAGATTGAGAGAAGTATATCAGCCACGAAATCTAACCGTCCGTTATTTTGCTCCGGATCTACCCATCCCGACCAATGGGTTCTGACATCTGATGAAGATCTAAAATGGTAGATGAAACGGGAGTAGATCGGAGCCGTCCAGGCCTCTTATAAATATAGGGTAAGTATTATTCTTTTTGACTGCTACTGTTGCTTAAAGGGTGAACTCCAATACTTTGCACGAGGAATAGCTCGGACTCAGCTGAGCCACCATCGATCCCATCCTAACTTTCCTCATTACTCGACCTCCTTGTCCTTTAGATCAGTCTCCTCCGTACTCATGAGTTAATCTAGTCTGTCCCGATCTTCTTGGGGCTTGGATAGCCCTTTTGGCAAGGATCATAGTTTCGGGGTAGTAGGTTTTCTGGGCCAATCTGAAGAACGTGAAGTTTCGGACTATGGTCCTTTCAGAATAGATTCCGTCCTCACCTCGGAGGATCTGAAAGTCATTAGGATGAAGTACCATGTCTCCGGTGATTTTAAGTTAGAGGTCGCCGGTCCCGGGGAGCGTATAGCTCTTCCTCAGCCTGGACGGATCGATGTTTAGGAGGAATTGCTAAAGGTCAGCCTCAGATTGCCTTTTCATTTTTTAATTATCGAGCTTCTGAACCTGTATAGAATTAGCTTTTGTTGTTTCGCACTGAACTCCTGACGATTGATTTTAGGCTTCTTCATCCACTGCCTCCTCCTCGGGATCGAGCCTACCTCCTATCTTTTTCGAGCTTGCTTCACTTTAAAGGAGCATCCGATGAAGGTCGGATGGTGGTACGCTTCTCCTCGAAGAGGATGTCGTCTTTTTCGAGGTGCTCCTTCCTCGATGCATAACTGGAAGGAGCGCTTCTTTTTTATGTCGGCCGAGCAACCATGGAGTTTCAGCACATCATGGGGGCGACCTCATAGGTTGGCTGTCAGACTTCCAATATCGTCTGACGTTGAGGAGGAGGTCTTGAGTCAAATCTTTAGTCTTACTCCTCTCTCACTGTCCAGGTTTCTTATCGAGGAGAACTTATTTAAGATCGGATTGATTCAAACCGACCTGAGTAAGTGTTCTCATGCAATTTTGTTTGGATCGTCTTTTCTTTCCTCATCATTATCATTGACCGAGTCTTATATTTTCTGTCCAGCGATGAACCCATCCGACCTTTAAACTCTTCGTTGGATGGCAAAGAAGAGGAAGACAAGCACGACTGTGGCACCTAAATGTGCTTGGACCAAGGCTATCCTGGCGCAGCCCATGGTAGGAGGTTCCTCGAGAGCGGTCAACGTCCCAAGGAAGGAGAAGTCGGCGTCGGTGAAGGCTGTGATGCTGATTCGGTCCGCTGCTCCAGGGGAGTCCGTCCCTCGACCTTCTGTGTCTTCTTCCAAAAGAATCTCGGGTGGGCCGAAGATCTCCATCCGGATGTTCGATCGTGGATCCGATGTTCTGGGGAGTGTCTTTCTGATGGAAGTTCCCTTGGATACCAAGGATAAAAAAAAGGGCATCAGCGACTATCGTGTTGCCCGTTCCTTACTGAAGTCAGTCATTTTATCGACCGACGTCCAGACCTTTGAGGAGGTCGGGGGTGCCTTCTACATTCAGGACTCCTACGATTCTCTCCTTTGGGTACATGTTGACTTTTTATCGACCTTCATTTTAGCTCTTCCGTTCATTCCTCGACTCAGCTTTCTTTTTTTTTTATTATTTTTCTTTAGCTCGTCCATCATGTGGACCATTTTGTCGAAGTAATTAGAGAGGTTCGATGCCTCTCTAAGGAAGCTGCGGAGAAAGCTGCCCAAGCCCACCGAAGGGCGGATGATGCTCAGCTATCTCGTCTGAAGGACAAGGAAGAGATCAGGTCCCTCAGGGAGAGGGTGAAGCAGCTGGAATCCAAGCTGACTAAGGTTGAAGCTTGGGTGCTGAGAGAGAGGGAGGCCAGAAAGGCACGAGCAGAGGCCGCCAGGATAGAGGCGGTCGAGGTCTTCCACGCGTTGGAAGAATTCCGCAATATCAAGGTGGATTTTGAATCGCTTTCCTACTTGTAAGAGGGCATGGATCTGAAAGAGAAGGCTCGGAGGATCTTTCCCGACCTGAACTTGGACCTCTTGAAGTTGGATGACTAGAAGGTCGAGAAAGTTGAGGGTCGGAAGATTCAAATGAAAGATATCTTCAGCCCAGTGCGCGATGACCTGGCTGCCGAGGATGCAGCATCAGTACCACCCCCAATCGTTATCACCCAGCCATACCAAGCGGAGGTCGGTGAATCTAGAGCTCTGGATGGAGCTTAATGTACCACTTTGTTCGGGCATGTCTGATCTTTTTTTAGGTCGACCTTTTTTTGTTTGCCCCTGGTCTTTGTCGAGGTAATTTTGTATGGGTCGACCATCACTTGTAAATAATTAACTTTAATACAATGCCTTCTTTGGCTAAGTTGTTGAGTTCGTATGTTTTTTCTTAGATTTTTTTTTCGAGATGTAGGTTAGCATAGATCTTAGGCAGTGTGACTGAGAAGTGACGAACGATTCATGCCGGTATGTTACGATCCTCGACCATAGTCGAGGAGTGTATTTTCACGAATTTCATGGGTCACATCCCGATCCTCGACCGTGGCTGAAGAGCGCGCATTGGCAAAATCCGATGGAGATGCATCCCACTCCTCGATCGTGGACGAGGAGCGTGCGTTGGCGAGATCCAATGGAGATGCGTTCCGCTCCTCGGTCGTGGTCGAGGTGCGTGCGTTGGAAAAATTTGATGGAGATGCATTCCAATACTCGATCGTATTCAAGGAGCGTGCATTAGTGAAATTCGATGGAGATGCGTTCCGCTCCTCGACCATGGCCGAGGAGCGCATGTTGGCAAAATTCGATGGAGATGCATTCTGCTCCTCGACCATGGTCGAGGAGTGTGCATTGGCAAAATTCGATGGAAACACGTTGTGCTCCTCGATCATGGCCGAGGAGTGCACGTTGGCGAAATCTGATGGAAACACATTTCGCTCCTCGACCGTGGTAGAGGAGCATGCCTTGGCGAGATTTGATGGAGACGCATTTCGCTCCTCGATCGTGGTCGAGGAGCGTGCATTGGTAAAATTTGATGGAGATGCATTCCGCTCTTTGACCATAGCCGAGGAACGCACGTTGGTAAAAATAAAACCTATGAGAAGTTATTATTCATTATCAAATAAAAAATTCAAGATGAAAATTAAATTCTAAGAATAATATCTCCGAAGATTGTCGACGTTCCAGGTCCTTGAGATCGGAGTTCCATCCAATCGATAGAGATGGTAAGTTCCAGGCTGGACTACTTCAGCCACACGATAAGGACCTTCCCAATTCAACGATAATTTTGATCATTCAGATGGATGAGAAATCTCAGCTCGATGAAAAACTAATTATCCTGCCAGAAAAGATTTGCTTTTTACTCGAGAATTATAGTATCGAACAATCTTCTACTGATAGTTGGCCATTCGAACTTGAGCTCGTTCTCGGATTTCTTCCAGTAGATCCAGATTCACTCTCATCTCGAAGGAATTGCTATCTTCATCGAACTCCTCTACTCGAAAAGTGGGTAACCCCATCTCTATGGTATCACAGCTTCCGTATCGAAGGCCAACATAAAAGGTGTCTCTCCAGCTGGGACACGTTGCATCGTGCGATACGTCCAAAGGACGTTGTACAACTCTTCGACCCATGATCCTTTTGTCTGACTTATGCGAGCTTTCAACCTCTATAATAATATCCTGTTCGTCACCTCAGCCTCATCATTAGTCTGTGGATGACCTACTGATATCAATCTATGAGAAATTTCATAGTCATTACAGAACCCTGTAAACCTCGGGTTATTGAATTATCGTCCATTATAGGTTATGATGGTGTGGGATAAACCATATCGACATATGATAGACTTTCAGACAAAATTTCAAACTTTGGCTTTGATAATCATAGCTACTGCCTCTGCTTCCATCCACTTAGTAAAATAGTCAATTACAATACTCAAAAACTTCTTCTGTACCACGACGATGAAAAATGGTCCGAGGATATCCATGTTAGATACATGTGCCCTAGAAGTCAGAATTGGCTGACACTTGTAATACACTTCTAGGAGCAAAATTATAATTTTGACTAATATCAATAAAATAGATTATTTTCTATCACATATATGTATTTAGTGTCTGTGATACATCTTTTGAGTTAATGGTAATGATAATTCATATTTTCAAGAGTTGAAAATTTAAGACATGAATAATCATTATTAACTCATAAAATGTTTTCGACCATAGGATCATCATGAGGATGGTGATTGATCCGGAAGGTTGGTGTACAATCGCTTCTCTTTAGTAGATGAGTCTTGAGTCTACGGTGTGGAGACATCGGAGCGAGAGTACAGGTACTCGTTAGAGAACGAGGGCACTGAGCGTGACCATCTCGAGTAGTCATTAGGGAGTCTACCTTCTCGTCAATGACTGACTCGATGCTGCAGTAGTGTGTCTGGTTCTTTGACCTGAGATGCATCGACAGTTCACCTTGAGGGTGTTATAGTTTGACTACACCATTACTCGGTCTCCTAGCCATATGGAAACCCTGAGGTGTATGTTGGCTATAGCATGTTCATTGTAGGAACTGGATAGCATCAAGATGGAATCTATCTACCTCGGTGGTAGAGGAGCAGCCCTATGATGATCATGAGAATCAAGTCCAGAAGTCCATGGCCATGGTAGAGTGAAATAATAGAAAGAGTTTCTATTTAGGTTTTCACATTGGACTTGAAATCGAATGATTACATCATATGACAGAGACTAGGGTTTGACGAGTTCACCTTAACCCTAATCTGATCGGGGCTCAAGATAGAAGAACTTAATCACACAGGTAGCTGCACCAAGAGGTTCGCATTCAGCTCTGATGGGTTGCCACCATATACTGCTAGGTGTCACTGGTGGATTTTGGGAGCAATTAGAATGATTTAGATGATCGATCATTCTAGCTGTTCGAATCAGAAGAGTTCTGATCCATCGAAAAGGAAGTTTCGATGATGTCGATGATAGAGATCATGACATATTCCATTACCATACAGAACTGAATCTAACTGGGATCACACAAATAAGGGTTTGAATCTGGTGATCATCAATTGAACTGATCCAGTTCAATTGATCTGAATGAGATTCAATTAGGTTCAAGAAAATCGTGCTAGCACTCGATTGAACCTAACGTTCTTCTTTTACTATCATAAATAGTTGTCCTGACTGAGCCAAAGGAGTTTGTGCTCAATTCAGAGGCCTTCACTTTGTCTGACTGGAGCTTGTCCAAGTTCAGAAAAGGTTGTCTTATTTTGTAAGACATTACCTGCCATTTTTTGGTCACCTGCCATTTTTCGTTCTTTGACTTTGGTCAAAAGTCTACCTTTGACTGGTCAAATGTTGACCATTGATACTTTGACTTTTGTCCATGTGTCACGCACCTATTGGAGAGCTGGTGGGGGCCTGTCCCCCTGCCAGAACCTGGCAAGGAGGAGGGCGCACGCCACCCTTGGCGTGTGCCCAAGTTGGAGGCGCCTAGGAGTTCCTGTTGGACAGGGACTCCATCTCCTTTTTGGATTTCAATTAGAGTTCTCCTAAGAACCAACTTTGACTGGTCTTAGGCACCCTCTAAGGAGGAATCCAGGGGACTCTATTTCCACCAATCAGATTTAGATCTGATTTCACAAAGAGTTGTGATTGGTTGGGAAGAAGAGGAGTTGGATCACAGTTAGTCTATAAATAAGACCCTACGCCCAACTCAAAGAAGAATTGAAATAATTGAATTCTCCATGCCCCAAGGCTTTCTCCTCTCCTCCTCCATGCCAAAGCATCTTCTCCCTCTCCTCTCCACATCCAAAAGGAGTTTTGGACCTTGGTTGGTGCAATCCAGATCAAGAGAAAGGCGAGTGAAAGCTAGAAGGCTGCGCTGCTGCAAAGGACGACTGCTGATCTTCAAAAGGAGTTTTGAAGATCCTCCAGATCAGATCCAGATCTAATTTTTGGAGATATGATAGAGAAGAAGAGGATCTCTAGATTCAACCTGAGTGGATACGGTAGAGGCCAGGCACTTGCGTGGCTAGATCCAGAACCTTCCGCTGCTTACAGGATCATCAACGGGTAATAGGATTACCCACTTCAAGGTAAATTAAATTTGATTTAATTTATCTAATTTTATTTTAATTATTAAAATAATAAGAATCAGATCTAAAATATCTTAGATCTGATCTAGATTAAAGAAAAAAATTTTTGAAATATATCTCTTGATCTGATCAGATCTGAACGAACCTGGTCCGAAAAATCAGGATTTTCCTTCAACTGGTATCAGAGCCAAGGTTCTAAAAGTATTTAGATCTGATTTTTAAATTTATTTTAATTAAAAATAAGTAATTTTAGATGTCACATGAGATGTGATCAGATCTGAAATTAGAAAAAATTAAAATTAAATGATTTGGATCTAAGATTAGAAAATATGCATGACTAGTTCTAAAATAGAATAGTTCTATAGAATAAGTCTTGCATGTTTTTAATTTAATTTGATTAAATCATATTTTAGATCTATTTATTTACTATTTTTTGATATTATAATGGTATTATAATAATATCTAAAAAATAGCAAATAAAAATTATTTAATTTTAAACATCATATGAGATATGATTGATGCATGTCTAGACTAGTTGTAGAATAGTTCTACATAATTGTCTAGATTAGAATTTATTTTGATTAGATCAATTTAAATCTAATTTTTTAGATTATTATGAGATAATTTAGATCTAAAAATATGCATGATTCGATACATGAGATGTATGCAAAATATGCCATGATTAGATCTAATTTGTATATGAGATATATGATATAGATCTAAAACTGTTTTGTAGTATTGCATGTTCCTGATTAAGGCATTCCTCTTGGCCGTCCGGATCATAAGAACGAAGAAGGGATTTAAAGGCCCTCTCTTCCCATTCGATGGGGTGTTCTTATGATGTGTAGGGGTGCTGCGTGTTCATCCTTAATCAGAAATTCAAAACTTACTTTCTGCAAAACCCTAGATCCTGAAATCCTAGGATTTATTGTGCATATTTTGTTTATGAACCCTACTTAATTAAGAATTAAGATTATGGAATATTAATTAGGTCTAAAATTGAGAATTTTAGATCTAAGACATATTCATAATACTGGGTTCGGGCTTGGGTAGCTCAATTAGGTCTAAGCGGTTGATCAAACCGAATCAAGAGTTGGTTAGATGGGATCAACAATGCTTAAATTGACCAGCCTAATAGGATTAAGTCTGGGTCAAGATCGAGTCACGATCAAGCAAGACCTAATTAGGCTCAGAGGTTAGAGTCTGGATTGTAGGCTAATCCAATTGGTTCTGACTCAATAATTTGGTGTCTAAGGTAAGTTTGGCACATACGATCGACTGATTTTTAATTGAAAGCTACTCGATTTGAATGCGTTCTTGTACGAGTTAATGGCATATTCCTTCCACCGGTCTCACTTACCTGGCCATATCTGTTGACACAGTTCTGATCTGAGGTGGTCAATAATCCGAGCTAACCCATGCCACTAGGTTAGTCATAATTGTTATGACTATGATCAAGTCTAGTTTAATGAGATCTGAATCAATTCTTCCTAAGAAAAGATTAAGTTGAGGTCTTCCACCATTGTAGATGTGCGGGCCCTTTTCAGGATTGATTATTCTCGGCTGGATACAGTGGCTCAGTTGCACCGAAAAGATGCAACCATGTCTATTAGGCATTGGATGCTATGGGCTGGAGGATGAGTTGGGCTCAATATTTTGGATACGGTGAGAGACTCAATTAGAAATCCAGTCTGTGCAAATGGATGGTCTGA